>CAAKHD010004568.1:20371-35590 GCA_901007705.1 Fistularia tabacaria
TTCCGGCCGGGGTGGAGCCTTTTGTTGGGTCTCGGAGTCCTTGGGGGGGGGGGGGGGGGGGGGGGGGGGGGGCTGTGTGGTGGACACTGAGGGGCGTGGCCTCTCACCCCACAGGACTAGGGGCTGGGGGCATGACTTAGGCCAGAGGCTTATATGTATGCACGGGGTTGTTGTATAGTGGTATGGTGGTGCTTAGCAATAAAGGTAATCTCTCATCCAAGGCTCCATTATCGATTATTCCAGAGCACCACAAGTTAATGTTTTTTTTAATTCCATTGTGTCCGACCCTTACCTCTTCTCTACTTACTTCTTTGATGAGAAACCCTTCATAGATATTATGATATAATATCATATCATATTAATTAATATGAATTGTTTAACTGATAACCCATTTCGTATCCTACATTTCATTAATTTAGCTCCTCTGGAACTGCTTACAGTCAGATTGGCATTGGCATTAAAAATATTGAAATATAAAACAGCCTTGATGAAAGTGTCTCAGACTGTTTCGTGGTTTGCCTCAAGATATGGTGAAATGTTTAGTTCCACCAAAGTTGTGATTCCAAATATTTTAGAGGTAACTGCGGATTATATATTTCAAATGGTTAGAATGCCTCATAAAACATAATGCGGAATGAAGTGAAGACATAAAATGTACCCTGGGATCATCATGCTCTACGCGTCTGTGGCTGCTGGTATGGAGGACACTGGATGTATCGATCAATTGGTAACAGAAAAATAAACAGCATCCGAGACGGGAATGTGTTATCCACTGTTGGAAAAGCAAGTTTGAGGAAAAGGTCTTTGTTCTTTCAGCATGGTAGTGACCACACAAAGTCAAGCAGCAGAAAAGAGGATTGGAAGGGAAAAGATAGACTCCTTTAAACTGGCAAGCAAAGAGTCTTGACCTCAATCGTGGAATCCTTGGAGAGAGCTGAAATCTGCCAGTGCCAGAGGCGCTCTTGTACAAAGGAACGAAATATCAATAATTGTGTCCGGGGTATACTTTACTGGCTTTTTCTTGACCATGAGACAACTTTGTTTATTGAATTCAGTTTGACATTTTCTTCAGATTTCCCACTTAAAATAATTGCTTGCATTTTTGACATAGAATATCCTAAACTGGACCTGTACTGTATCCATGCTGCAGGTATACTGATAATTTTAACTAATCTAAATTTCAACTGATTTTTACCTTTTCACAAAGCATGACTCATCCTTATCCCAGTTTTGCCCTTGACAGAATAAACAGCAGCAACCTTGAAAATAAGTTTCCCTGACTTCAAAGCAGTATCATTGTCCAACAGCGTAATGAAAATATTGAAAAAGACGCTAAGGAGCACACAGACACATTTAAATGGTGATAAAGACGATTCAAATTCTGTCAGAACACTGTTTTGTCTTTGTTTGAAGGGAACATTTGAGGTTAAGAGGAAGACCAAAGTGGAGGTTAATGGATGCAGTGGAAGAGGACATGAAGTTATTTGGTGTGAGAAGATGGAGGACAGCATAAGACAGAGGCAGAGGGTTCGCAGTGGCAACCCCTGAATGGAACAGCTGAAAGGCAAAAAAGAAGATGATGATGATGAAAACATGGTCTCTCTTGGCCCAACCAATTCATTTGTCCAATGGGAAAGAATGACTTTAGGACATATGAATTCCTACATTTGGACACCAATGACTTCAGCTGCTGTCACATCAATGTGTTCTAAAGCAGAAAAAAATCTGGACTGGAGTTTTTTTTGTCCTCTTTTAAAACTAAATTTCAACATGACGGAAACTACAACATCGCAGATACAAGAAGCAGCCGGTTCTTCTGCAATTGGGTGAAATTACCAGAGGGGTCAAGCATTCATTAATCTGAGACAGAAGAGGCAGTGATTGTAAAGTGTCTGATAATTTATAACAATATCCAAGTTGACAGAAGCTGAGGGAAGGAGACATAATTTGTCTCCAGTTGTCAGGTATGGCTTTCTGTTTACAAAAAAGAAAAGCGGAGGGCTGGGATAAATGTACCATGATTCCAAACGCCCAGAAAAATCAAACCACTAAACCACAAGTCAAGTTCCTGTTGATATACGACTCATTTTAAAGAAATTCAACACGACTATGAAATCAGTGGAAATAATGCCTGTCATGTCCTTTAACTTTGAAACAAAGTGTCAAAAAGAAAAAAAAAGACAGATCTGCCCCTGAAGGTCTACTACTGAGCAAATTTGAGTTTCTTTTGAGGAGATTATTTTCCATATTTTACCTCAAGGTGCTATTATCGTGTGACTTAACATTCAAAAATTGACCATACTGACCTCCTACTTTTGGAATAACAGCAACTGGCTGAAGCTCATTTCAGGGCAGGAGGGTATGTGGGGTTTTGGACACTTGAATTTCACTTTGGTTTTTGAAAATGTGTATTTTATAATCATGTTGGATCATTCCCGGAAAAAAAAAACAAAGATTGGAGAGTAGATGAACAGCAGCCTTTTACAATAAGAGAGACATATGTACAGAGCCAAATCACCCAAAGACCTCTGTCATTGGGACAGTCTCCTTTATTACCAATTAATCAACAGAGAAACTTTAAAATATGAACATGTTGGCTGGTAACATTATTTTTTTGCTCCCTTAATAATCCAGATCCAAAGTTGCCCTGTTTGCTGACACCAAACTTGCTAATCTCCATTGCTTCTCTGCCTCAACGATGTCCCATGCTGTCCTTTGTGTAACCTTAAATCCACAAGTGACCTCAATTTTTTTATCCTCGATCCACCGCTTCTCTGCACAACTTTGACACCACGCAAGCAGCTGTTTTGCTACAAGGTCTGGTGATGGAAATCATACCACACTCATCAAATTTATTTTTGCTTATCCTGTGAAGTTGAAAGGATACTGAACCTTTTAGCGTGCTCTCTTGAACCGCAGTCACTTGCCATGATAGATATTTGAGGTGCAAAAGATAAATCTTTTATGTGAAAGGGAATGCTGCTTGTTAAAATTGAGCTAGAAGCACCGGGAGACTACCCAGTCCAAATGGTGATGCATGAAAGGAGTGGAGTATATAGAACTGGGAAAGAAAAACCCTAAAGAAATGACTTCGCACCATTGTCTGAGGATACTCATTGAAAAATACCAATATAAAAACCCTCCAGGAACAGAGAATATTAAGGGTACTGTATATTTCTGTACTGAAAAAGGTTATGTTTTAGAAGATCCATCAAAAGAATTGAATACGAGAGGGCTCACAATGTGGTACAATATATTCAAGGGAAATCACATAAATCATATCACTGGAGGCAGTGGGAATTGCTGATGTGACCTGACTCTCTGGCGGATACTTGCCCTTTGAAATGGGAGGCATTACACATAATCACTCACAATGGTCATGCATGGTGTGCAGAGATTTTTATTTTATTTCATTACATAATGAGATGTCTTTTTAAATTTGATCCACACTTTTTTTTTGGACCTGCGCCACGGCAAACATTTGCCCTGCTGAACATAAAACTCTTCAAACTTGGAACATGTGCGCCTCATCAAGAGCTGCCGAGAAAGAGTTGCTTATTAATTTTTGAGGCTTGCGCTCATTACTCAACTGCTTCCTCAGCAGGGGCCATGCGCTTCAGCAATGTGTTATTTATTCAACGATAGGGAAGGAGAGAGGTGGAGGGAGGAGGAGAGGAGGGAGGTTGATATGTTTCAAGCCGCCTGGCCTAAAATATCCCAGAGGGGAAGAGTCGAAGATTAGTCAGAGAGAAAGGAGTGGTTGCTAGGAAGCTTGGTATGGTTTATGAAATCTTTTTTCTAGTGCTCTGTATCTAGATATGGAGAGATGGTGTACAAGAAGCTGATTGGACACAATGACGGGATGGGCGAGCGGACACTGCGAGGCGATGGTGGATCAGTGCATCAAAAATTAGGAGGCAGGGGAGAGATTCCTGTAAAATATTTTATTACCAGAAACCCAGGTCAAACTGTCACCATATCCCAAAAACAAAACTTGCTATGTCTCCAATATGAACAGGGAACAACTATGTAGCAAAGGTAAATGATCCGGACATAATCAAATACCAGACTCAAAAATCACTTGCTCACTCTCTAATGCAAACAGCGAAAAAATAGTAGCAAGGTACTAGGCAACATCAAAACAAACCATCTCATCACGTCATACAACTAGATGGACCTACATATAGGTGGCGGTCAGCACTAACTACCACATGAAAGGGGGAACACAATCGACAGACACAAACGACGACATAAAAGGCTATGACGTATTAAATACCACTTAAACAGCAGCCTGCCACCACGGATATGAAAATGTAACACATTTCAATGATGCATAAAGGGATTGAATGGGGCGGCTTGATCAGGGCCGTCTCCGTCATCTCCATCACGCATAACACGTTGGACTGGCCCAATCAAGGCCGGAACACAACAAATGCTCCGTTTTCACTTGACAGCACCTTTTTGCCACTTAAGGGAACCGTCAATAGCAAGGAACATTACGAAAAGCTAAGCACCTCCACCTCGTCTGCACAGTTCTGCCATCGGCACGAAACCATCCAAGATCGTCACCCCCCCCACCTCTGGTCTCTCGTTGGCAGACGGGAGAGGAAATCCGAAGTAGTTCTGTCCCTCACCGGGATATGATGGATGATAAAACGGTAAGGCTGCATGGACAGATACCACCTGGTAATCAGTGAATTGGATTCACGCATGTGGTCCATCCATCGTAAAGGTCAATGGTCCATCTCCAACCAGAACTCAAGTCCGAGAAGGTAGTACCTGAAGGTGTCAAGGGCCCATTTCACCGCCAGGCACTCTTTCTCCACAGCTGAGTACCACACCTCCCTCGGGTACAATTTGCAACTGATGTATGTCACTGTATGCCTCTAGCCTGGTTCACCCTGTAGAAGCACTGCCCCCAGGCCCGCATCAAAGGCATCAGTCTTCAACTGTTCTTTAAAATTAGGACAATACAAGACCGGTTCATGAGAAAGGGCATTCTGAATGTTTTTGAATGCCTTTTTGCCATCCTATGTCCCCTATACTTGCACAAGGGTGCTATTCAGGGTCAAATCTGTTAGAGCAGCTAACAACCGGCCATGCCCAGGAACGAACGCAACTGCGTCTTGGTTTGAAGCAAAGGGCATCCGTGTATAGCCTCCAGCTTTTGCACCTGTGGCTTGATAACTCCCGCACCAATTATGTACCCCAGAGACTCTGCCTACTTCTGGGCAATGGCACAGTTGGATGGATTGAAGGGAAGGCCCGCATCCTCAATCTTCTCTTCCCATGACGTACTTTAAATGATGACATTATTAAGGTAAGCTGCTGCATACCCCTGTACCCTTCAGCACTTTGTCCATTAATATCTGAAAGGTGGCAGGAGCATCATGGAGTCCAAATGGCAAGACCAAGAACTGAAAAAGACCCCAAGGGTTACGGAACACAGTCAACTCCTTGGTTGAGTCAGTCAGAGGGACCTGTCAGTATTCCTTAGACAAGTCCAAGGTAGTCACCCAGTTTACTGGCCCAAGGGAATCCATAAGGTCATTCATTCTTGGGGTAGGATCGGAGTAGAACTTTGAGACGGAATTGAGGTACCTGAAGTCAATACAGAACCGGAGACTACCATCCTTCTTCTGGACTGCACCATTCGCTGTTTGAGGTCTTGCCATTTGGACTCCATGGTTCTGCTGCCACCTTTCAGAGATTAATGGACAAAGTGCTGGAGGGTATGCAGGGGTATGCAGCAGCTTACCTCGACAATGTCATCATTTACAGTACGTCATCGGAAGAGCATCTACATCACTTGAATGAGGTTTCGAGGAGAATCGAGGATGCGGAACTTACCGTCAACGTGTTGTGTAAAGAGGCTGTATCCTGCCAATGAAAAAATTTGTTTTCTTCATCGAGCCATGATTTAGAAGAAACAAACCTTCACACCGATTTAGTTTTTCTATTGAGTCATTGGGCCCTGTAGGTTAAAACCAACATGTTTTCAAATTTTTGATGATATTATAAGCGATTATCAACATCTGCAAAACTAGCAAAAGGACCCTGGTAATACATATTCATACATAATATTGCAATCTGTGTTTTATGTAAGCACATAAATCTATCTACCAGAACCAGATCAACAATCTGCTTTACCGAAAATGGACATTGGTTTTGTTTTGGAAATGCACAATTTCATAGGCTTATTTGTAGACGGGCAATTGAAAAGTGCTTGGTTATGAAACTTGTGTATCTGTATATTCTTTGTGTATATTATTTAGAAAAGGATATTTTTTCATACACAATATATAAGTATTCTGTGTTTCCGTTTTGATACTGGCAACCCCCCCCGCCAACACAAACACACACACACAAATTACCCAGAAAGGTCAGAAAAGTATTTTTTGCCTGCTGTTTGTTTTTGAGTCTCTGTTATGTGACTCTAGCTAAAACAAAAAAAGAAAAAAAAAGGTACTGGTTAAATGAGGGGGTTATAAATCATTTATGTTTACGTGGGATCCGATGTTTTTTCAGCTTCAGATGTTATTTGTTACTGAGCCTGAAATGCATTACAGCCTTTACAGTTGAAGGGTGGTGATACTGAACTATGTGCGTTGTTTATCAAACATTCAGGATGATTCATATCCTTTGGCGAAACCTCACATTTTGTTTCGACATTTTTTTTTGTTGAAGAGCTACAGAACAGACGAGACACACATATTGTGTTTAAATCAATTTCATCTGAAAGTGACAAAGTGACGGACGTGTTTATTACTATGCTGACATGATTTCCTTGCTCTCTCTTCCCAATCATTACTATCTTTCCCTTTAAGCATACCAATCACTCATCTTTATGGTGTGAGAATAAATTGAGAAGTATTCAAGGTTCAGGAAAAACTAAAGTGTTAATATTTCTCTGCCTCATTTGCCCATTCGTATTCTGGAAAGCTTTTTATTCTCTGCAGGGGAAACGTATTCATGTTATTTGAAAAGAGCAGGAAACCCTGTGAAATTAAAAGGCACTTATTCAAGATGAGGCTCATGTACAGAAACATTAGCACGATTTCAATTCATATAAGCCACAGATGGAAAGTAGTTAAACAAACTTATGGAAAAGTACTGACCCTGAATATCCTGTAGTTTCTGATAAAACATCTTTAAGGGAGAGTTGAGGAAAATGCACTATTGATTAATGCAGTTCTTCCTTACACTGCATTCTCAGCAAACATTACTTGCTCTTTTTCCAAGCTTTAAATCTAACTACTCAACAGCCAATACAAATGAATTTTCCTATAATTAAGCAAAATGAATTGATATTGAATTCTGACCATCATAAATTCTTCCACATTACCCAAAGCCCATTTCTGGTGACCCTTAATACATTTATTGAGTTCAATAAATAGAACTATTTCTACAGATGTATTTGTATGATGTTATGGCTACCAAAGTAGAGTTTGGCCTTGGGTACAACTACACTTCCTATATCATCCTCCATCTAAAACAGAAAAGAAAATTGTAATGGAGGTATTTTAACAAAACTTATGTATAGTTTGGAGAATAGTTACAAAACTTTCAGAGGAGGAACAGGCAAGAAGAGTAAAGAAACACAACAAATGTGACAAGTTCTTGTTTGAACACTCACAATCATGTGAAAAAAAGTTGCAATTTGGCAGATGTGTAAACCGAGGCTGTGTGTTATAATTAATCATGATTGCATTAATTACACTTTGTTTTTGCTGTAATGAGTAGTAAAAAAAGAGACAAAGAGTAAAACAAGTGTCGAGAATGAACTATCTTATGCCAAATGATGCTCTGCACACGCAGTTTCTATATTCAGACTTCATTGCTGTGAATATTAAAAATGCCAATTCTCTCCCCGCAGCAAATATGTTCTCTCTCATTCTGGCTACTCCAGCATAGTAAATTATTTCTCTGCTCCGTCTGTAAAAATGTCTCTTTTTAGTCCATTATTTCCCTATTTTCCATAAGCAAAGCCATGCATGATATTATCTTTTAATTAAGATTTTACAAGTTGCCTCCTTCAGCTCAAAAAGATGATTTCTTTTAGTTTTACAGCACACTTCCCAAGGACAAACTCTATCTTTATTTGGCTTGGTAGATCACTCATCTCGCAGATCTCATCTGCAGTCACGACAAATTTCTATTTACTCTGTGCTGGAGGAATTGAACATTATATAGAATGAGATTCCTCCACCATTAGGACCAAGTGTAAGGCTTCGGTAAAGTTTTTTTTTCTTTCTCTGTTTAATTATCCATCCACCCATCGTCTGCCGCTTATCCTGCGCTCAGGGTCACGGGGGGTTGCTGGAGCCTATCCCTGCTGTCATCGTGCGAGAGGCAGGGTACACCCTGGGTACACAGGGCAGGGTACACCCTGGTCGCCAGTCAATCGCAGGTCCACATATACAGGCAAACAACCATTCACTCACTCATTCGGGGCGCCTTTCCCAGTTTTCTCACATTTAACCTGCTGCATGTTTTTGGACTGTGGGAGGAAACCGAAGAACTTGAAGAAAACCCACACAGACACGGGGAGAGCATGCTAACTCCACACAGAAAGGTTTGATTTCCTTGTCGGAATTGGACAAGGGTCCTCGTCTGCTAACCGCTACGCCACAGTGCTGCCCCATGTATTCATTTAATTTAAAATTAGTTATCTCTGAATTCAAACTTCCATTAATTACTTCATTGTCTATCCTGTTTATCCTGTAGTCAGGTTCATGGGGAAGGGGCTAAAGCCTCTCTCAGCTCTCATTAGGCGGGAGGCGACGTTTGCCCTGTACCTTTCGCCAGTCAATCACAGGACCACTTATGGAGACACAGAAACATTTACTCTCTCATGATTGCTGAAATGATTGAATGAAATGATGAACTATGATGATTAAATTAGAGTAAATCATCCTGGATTGCCACATTTTCTTTTTGCAATGAAGCATACAATATATGGCCAAAAGTATTCGTTCGCCTGCCTTGACTCACATATGAACTTAAGTGACATCATATTCCTATTCCATAGGGTTCAATGTGAAGTCGGTCCACCCTTTGCAGCTTAACAATTTCAACTCTTCTGGGAAGGCTGTCCACAAGGTTCAGGAGTGTGTTTATGGGAATTTTTGACCATTCTTCCAAGAGTGCATTTGTGAGCACACACACTGATGTTGGATGAGAAGGCCTGGCTCTCAACCTCTGCTCTAATTCATCCCAAAGGTGTTCTATCGGGTTGAGGTCATGACTGTGTGCAGGCCAGTCAAGTTCATCCACACCAGACTCTGTCATACATTACCATATGGACCTTGCTTTGTGCTCTGGTGCACAGTCTTGTTGGAAAAGGAAGGGGCCGGCTCCAAATTGTTCCCACAAAGTTGGGAGCATGGAATTGTCCAAAATATCTTGGTATATTTGAGCGATATCAAGCATCAGCATTTGGACATTTTGGACAACGGATTTGGATGTCACTGAAGTTCATATGCAAATCAAGGCATGTGAGCGAATACTTTTGGCCATAAAGTGTAAGTGTTATATATTGTTCTTGAAATAACAACACTGATCGTAACAGCAAATATCGCACAGTTCACACACTGACAAACACTGGGGAAAGATCATGAATCCTGCAGAAAAGAGGACTGTTGTGCGATGGCTCCCCTTTCACCTTACAACCAAACGGATTTAGAAAAAGCAGGAGAATAAAATCAGACTTTACAGCAAGATGAGAGCTGCCAGAATTGGAAAATGTGTCAATGTATAAGTCTTGGCTGCAAAAACACATCTGAATATTGAACCTCTTATGGAAAGCATCCTGCAAAGAGGGTCTTCAAAAAGCCTCCAGAAAACATGAATAAATCCTCCATTCATTCTCTATACTGCTTATCCTCCACTCAGGTTCACAGTTGGGCTGGATCCTGTCCCAGCTGTCATTGGGCCAGAGATGGGATTCAACGTGGACCAGACACCAGTCAATCACAGGGCCACATATAGAGACATTCAACCATTCATTCTGTCATTCACACGCCTGGGTAATTACAAGTATTCAGTTAACCTAATGCGTGTTTTGGGAAATCGGAGAAAACACAAGCAGACACTGGAGAGAATAAGCAAAGGCCACACAGAAAGGCCTCCTGTCAGAATCGAATCAGAAACCCTCTGGCTGAGGAGTAGAGGTGCTACCCACTGCACCAACGCCACAGGGAATAAAACACTTCCGTAAAAAATTAATGAATAAATGAATAAAATCTATTTGCCTACTTACATCCTCATTGTTTTCTGATGAAGAAGTCAGGAGTCATAACATACTGTACATATATAGGAGTTGCTCGAATATGCTGAGAACAAAGGTCCGATAGTTATTTAAAATAAGTACTTGGTGTACTTGCTATTGTAGGATTCACCAAAAGTATTTCAGACGATAAGGGCAACATATTGGAATAGCAAAAATCCATCCCAACCGCCCACAGTACAAAGCTGAAACAAGAAGTTGGCCTGTAAATCGGAAGGGAAGTAGAAAGGTACAATACCAACCATGGATGGAAAAAGTTCTTGAAGGTGAACAATAACATAATCAAATGACTTCATTTACTCCTACTCATCGTCCTGATATTAACACAATTAACTGATATATACCGTTTTTGAAGCGTCTCTCTCTGTAAACAAGTTCAACAACTGTGAATTTAAAGTTGTTTTTTTTTCCCAAAATTTATGAATAAACTTATAACCATTGACATTTTGAGGACACTTTGGCATCTAGACAAGAGGAGCGGGGAATCAGACCACCAGCCTTCTGATTGGAAAGACACTCTACCAACTAAGTCACAGCCACCCCGAAATTCTGGGGTGGCAGAAATAAAATGATACACAGCAACATTGACGGAACAAAATGCTCATCTTTATGATCAAAGCTCTTCCCTGTTCAGAGGCAAATTATAAATGCTCTGTATTGCTTACCTGTTTTATTTCTGGCCAATCTCTAGGCCTGAAAAAAAACGTGACTCAAGGAGAAGTGATCATGTAACAATTGCATCATTTATTGCCCAAAATTCAAACATCCCACCGCCAAAACGGTCCAGCTGTGCCTCATTCCACTGTCTGCTTGGTCCTGTTTAAAGCCCTAACATGAGTTGCTAAGTGCCCCTTTGTGGGAGTAGGTAACCTCTCACACCCCTGGCACTGAGCAAACACTGGAAAAAAAAACAGCAACAAAAAAAACTGTTCCACTTGGGAAGTGTGTATGATGTCTCCACAATCTGCTATTTGTCTTGCTCAAAAATTCATTTTGTTTGACAACCAAAGTGATCCTCATCATCACCATCACCCCCCGACCCCCACTAACCTCCTCTTCCTCCTGCTTGGTGCCATTGCTGCACAGAAGCTCCTCGTTTGTAGAGCTATGAATCCTCTCCCAGCTTTACCACAATGACTCCCAACCCCCACTCTCCGCTTCCTTCCACGCAACCTCTGTGCCAGTGGCCCAACAAATCTCCTGAGGCGGGCAAAGCCAAACGTTCCAGCTGTTTAAACAGGTCAGTAGTTGGGGCTGGATGCCAGCAGGGGTACTTCTGCCATCATGGTGGCCTATATTGCTGGTTTGTGTTTACCCCCATGAATGTCTTGTTCCTGAGGGGTCTACATGGCTAAAACTATACTGGTAGTCAGCTTAGACACCCTACATTTACTCGCCTAAACCTCCTTTTGGTATACCACTTGTTTTGAAAAGGCAAAGGGCTTTAAGTCATTTGTGTCACCAGAGCATCAGAATCTCGATATTTGACCTGGCAGGATAAAATCAGGAAATATGCAACACACAAGCTGCTCTTTCCATGAACCACACTGATAGCTGCCAAGTGTTATTTAACCCCGTGAAGCCGCTGGAGTCATGCAGGAGAGATGTTCTATACATAGATAAAGGTGAAAGGGGTGTGCAAGTATGCAAATCACAGACTTCTGGAAAAAGAGATATTGTGTGCAGAAATAGAGCTCAACTCATTACAGGGAATGCTTCCCTTATCTTTCTATGCATTGCTGAGATGCATTCCTCTAAAGACAAACAGAGGTTTAGGGGAATTTAATTTAGACCTTCAATTTAGAACATAGATGTTTGAAAACTTCTCCTTGCGAAATGCTCACCTTTCCTGAATTTCGGCTCATAATATTTCTAGCAATTAAATTACAGTAGGGTTATTAAACCTGACACAATTTCTTCTGACACTCCTCTTTTGTCCCTGAAGGAGGTAAGCGTATGATGATTTTTTTTTCATTCCACTTCAAATGATGGAGAAGGGCAGGCTTGATAAAAGCTCATTCCACCTCAGAAAGACAAAATATAAGGGCCTAATTTTGGTTTGATTGAGAAACTTGAGGTAGAGTGTTGAGGCAGAGGCACAGCAGGTGACGTTCCAAACAGATATGCAGTCAAAGTCTGATTGTATGAACACTGAGTGTCAGTGTACTGTTCCTAATAGAGGTTGGTGGGAGACCCACTGCATAAATGAACAGCAGTGAAACCCAAACCACGGCAGGATCTTTAAACCTACATGACCAGTCTATTTGTGATGTCTTTTCATTTTAGATTAAAAATGGCCAATGAATTAAACAGGAAAAAAAAAACAATGTAGTAGATTTCAAGGAAACAGGCCACAGGACAGAGTTAAAAAACGTCTATCTACTCAATAGAAGTGACTCGACTAATTATGCAATGGTACCCCCTACAAGTTATAAAAGATAGTTTAAGTAAATCTATGGATTCATTAGGTGGTCAGGGATTAGACTTGACCCCTTTACACCTATCAAACGACATCCATCTGCACTTTATCAGTAAAATAAATGGCGTAAAATCCATGTCAATGGACGGAGACGAACCAAAAAATAAATAAATAAAGGAAGCTGGTGCCATGTCATTGAGGGTGGGGGGGGGCACTTAGCGTAAATGAAAGGCCTTACCCATATCTGAATGAAGTGTCAGACAGGTCATTGATATTACAATCTAATTTAAACATGCTCCAGATATGTCACAGAGTGCTGAGATTTATTAAATTGAGCTGTATAAGCCCACCAGTCCATGTGTGCTGAATATAAATTAAGCGTTTTTGAAGTAGACTCGTGAGTTGTTATTGAGGTTATGGGGGTGGCTTCTTTATCTGTCTCTCTCTCTCTCTCTCTCTTTCTCTCTCTCTCTCTCCCTCTTCATCACACATAGTCTTTGCTCCTATGCCCTCTTTCATATCTCTGCGTGAGGCAAACACATTTCACCCACAGCCATATATTTAACCCCTCATGGGGCGGAGTTGTCGCCCACAGACATTTCAAATCAAAATTAATTTCCTGACCCGTTCAGCCTAGCGTCGCGGTTTGGAGAGTGAGTTGTTGGCGCACTGACCTGCGTGATGCACACAATGACATCGGCATGCGCAACCTTCCCGCCGTGCCTGTTGAAATGTCTGCTTTTTGCCCAACATACTTGATGCCTTTATTAATGATCATCATGGCATTGCTTTTCTTTTGGGCAAGCTCAGTTTTCATCACTGCGATCAATACACTGCCCACGGATTCTACCCCAAGCACATATGTGGTAATGATCACTCACGGCGGATGTTCACGGCTGTTTCAGTGGAATTTAATTGGTTGCTTTAGTTGTCAAGGAGTGGGGACCTTTAGATTTGGGTTGACAGAGACAGAGTGAGCCTTAATTGGACTGCTGAAGACAAAAGAATGAAAACAAAGGAAACATTGAGCTGAAGTTGCCGTCTCACGTGTCGTTAAACTCACAATGGCCTCAAAGTTGTTTTTTTTTTAGCAGATTTTCACTGCAAACGAAGAGTTCCCATTGCTAATACAAGTATGTCGTTTGCTCTCCACAGTAATCATTTAAAAACGTCACTTGTTGATAGAGGAACACCTCGACGTCCCAACGCACATCATAGTGGACGTGGCAGTAGGGGGAGAGATCGGTGTTTCTTTTTTTGTCCAAAATCTTGATAAATGAGGGGGTGTAAGATGCAGACGTTGGTGACTACTTAAGATCCTTGCAGAGAATGAGAATAATCATGAGTGCCTCTGAGTGGGAATTCATTCATTCATTCATTATCAATACCGTTCATCTTGCACACAGGGTCATGGGGGAGGGTGTGGGGGTCGGGGCTGGAGCATATTTCAGGGTTCACCGTGAGGCAGGGTTCACCGTGGACCAGTCACCAGTCGATGGCAAATCATTCTCTAATGATAGATTTTTTTTGGAAAACTTCACACCCTGGCGGGAGTATTAACTCGTGAGCTCACAGGAAAACAGCCATGACCTTCTGGCACTTCCGTTCTTCACTTTCATATAAAATTGATAAACATCATGGTTTTTTAAATACCTCATTGGTCCCGGTTTTGCCCCATGCCCTCCTTTTTTTGACACTTTAACGTAAGCCAGCTTTAGAACCATTAAAATAACTTGTCCTGAAAGAGTTGCCCGGGAACAGCACAATCTATTTCCATTACATCGATGTCATCTGGGCATCGCCATTTTGCTAAACGCTGGTAAGCAACCCCTCTGACCATGGGTGGCATGAATGGTGACGTGCCTTTGTATATGGTGGCATTAAAGCTGTGTGCCAGTGCGTGGAACAGTAGAGATACAAATCAGGCTTTACTAGCGGAAACCTCCATTTTCAGTAGCAGGCATATTGCAAACAAGAATATTATTTCTATGTACATTTTATTCTTAGACACCATCTTCCTTTCTGAAAACCATTTCAGCTTTTTTCTTTCCAAATAATGGAACATAGTTAATTTCCCATCCCAACGTTGTGTGAATTTATCAGCAGAGGAACAATTTTCTATTTCTTTTTTCTTAATGTGGCGGTTGACTCCCTGCAGTGATTTGAAATGCACCTGTTCTAAAAAAGACCGATCTCCAACAAATTAACATCCAAGTAATTTATGCAAAAATTGATTTTTGGTCACTAACAATTATGCATGAGTCCCGGCTGCCGTCTCCCTCCACCTTCTTATCTCTTGGGCAGAATCAGTGGATTGACACGTGGCTCAAGCGTCCTTGATGGGGTATTTCTAAAATCTGTCAAAGATAGAGGAGGCAGAAAAAAAGGAGACTATCTTCTAGGGAACAGACTTTATTACCTCTGGCCTTGGGGGGGGGGGGGGGGGGGGGGGGGAAAAATTAAATCTACCAAAAGTTAAGAAAAAAAAGGAAAAGGAAATAAATGATTTTTT
>CAAKHD010004568.1:35610-94379 GCA_901007705.1 Fistularia tabacaria
GGGATGTGATAATAAAATAAAAAAGAAAAGATATAGAAAAAAAAGAAAAATAATGTTTGGTGGATTAGGGTGGGGGGGGGGGGGGGGGGGGGGGGGGGGGGGGGGGGGGGGGGGGGGGGGGGGCAGTAAATCTAAACTTACTCAAACTGTAACTCACAACAAAGGCCAGGCAAACTAAGCATTACTGTCAGAAACAAGGGTTTCTACATATCTCTCTGTCATTTTTTTTTTTTTTTTGCTTTTCTACTACTTTGCACTACTGCTGTGGTGTGGAATTATATTAGCGGTAGTTTATCACTGATTTTCACATCTTGAAAACTACGGTGCTGATTAAGTGTTAATTAGTCAAGCGACGGCATTAATTATGTAACACATCATCCTAATTAGAAGCCCCAGATGCGTTGCGAGCCAGAGGAGCATTCGCAAGTGTAGTTTGCCAATTGACAGATATTTGACAGGATGTAGAACAGCGGCCTGGGACAAAGGTGACAGCTGGATTAGGGTTCGCAAATTAGCAGAAATTGTGCGAACCCCTCGTGAGTGATACATCTTGAGGAGGAGAACGTAAAAGATGAGCCGATTAAAAAAAAACATCATTATTTTTCATTTGCGTTTTCATTTTTTTTTTTTCTACATGAGATGCAAATAGGTTGGATCAATGCAAACAAATGATAGAGACCCTTTTTTCCAACCTTAACTTTCCTGTTGCCTCAACCAGTTGTCTGAAAACTTAATTTTGATGAAAGCCATCATTATTCTTGTCAGATCATGTCAAACTGCCACCCGTTGTTCGTAATTAGCACCTATAGGCTCTTCGTCTCGTGTCTGAGCAGGGGGATTATCGTCAGGGATTCTCCTTTTTCAAAAAGGATCTCAATCGATGTGCAGCAACCAGCAACGCTGGGACCTCACCACCAGATCTCTGCTTTTTTTTTTTTCACCATCTGCTGATATCAACATCCAATCTGTTGCTCAGTTTTTGGCTTTGTGATGGTTTATTTTTTGTTTAAGGTAAACAGGTTTCTAAAATATATATATATATATATATATATATATATGTAATGTCAAGTTGTCTAATGGGATGCTGCTAAAGCCCAGAGTGAGCAAAATGCCAGAAGTCTGGTGCTCCTGGTATTTTTGCAGACTGGATGCTTTAGCTTGAAAGAACGGAAAAGGTGGTTGATGCGATGATCAATCTTCTTCTTGCCCAGTCAAAAAATGTCTTTCCTCCTAATCGAGGGTTCAGCCTCTGACACCAGAAGCGATATTGTTCAAGACTTTAGTGGAAGAATTCACTCAACTCTAGCAGCTATAGACTAAGTAGTCCTGTTATCCTCTGAAGTATAGTCTTTATCATCATTGATTTGATTCATGGACAAATATAAAACATCCCATCTGTGGTCTGTGTAGCACCCCAGCTAGACCCACAACACCTCAACAGTCATTTCTTGGAGTCCCTAACATCCTAGTCTACATGCACACTCACGTTAACATTATTACTTAATAATACTGTTTAATGGACTAAAGGTGACATTTAGTAGAGACTCTGTAATAAGTATGGTAGAGTAATAGTCTGGCACCGTTAAAGTAAAATATCCTGTCAGCAAAAGTCCCCTTTTTTCCCCGTCGTTTTAATTTTCAGTAAAACACGAGCACCCCTGCATGTACGGCCATGACTATTAACCTCTGTGCTCATGTTCCACTTTGCAAGACAAAGAGTTAACATTCTTACTTAATCTTCCTGTCCACCTTTTGCCAGCGCAGTGTCTTATATCCAGCGACAAAACTCGGGAGACACGGGGCCTTGTTTGCTTAAAACAGCATTTGGGCTCAGAAAGTGCCACCTCATCAGACACTGGGACACTTATCAAAGTCATCACATCTCGCAGGCAGCTTGCCAGGTAAAAGTAATTCCTTGTGCTCTTCCTCGTTGGTTCGCTTATGTGGCTCAGATCTGCCGGGCTGAGCCGGAAAAAAACCCCCCAAAAACAACAACCCCTCCCGTGCTTTATGTGAGTAAACGCCATTCTATGGATGATGCAGAACAACGCAAATGTGAGCAGATTAGTTTCCAAGTCCATGAATATTTAACATAGGTTTGAAAAATTAAATAGGAGCAGTTGAGGAAAATTAAATCCTATACTGATACAACAAGCAAAAAAACTGCAGTTGGAGAGCGCGGAGGCTCTGCACACGCTTCATACTCAAATATTTTCTCTCCTGCTTCGCCCACGTCCTCCCCTGCTGTATATTCTGCAATCACATCTCCAGAGTGCTGCTTCTTTGATGGCGCCAGCAGGTGGAAAGCTCACTGGGATCCTGAGTGCATTACAGTAGACTTGCACACACACATACACACAACACACACCGCTGTTAGACTGATCAGAGTTCAGGGTCGAGTTGATTCGCCACATCGTGTTGTAATGGAAGGGGAGCGCATATCTAACTGCCTGTCAACCATTGCGGGGTTGGGTGAACCACTGAGTAAAAATAAAATGAAATAAATAAATAAAAATCTACAGAGCAGACAGAAAAAAGGAAAAAAAAAAAGTGTCACCAACTTAAAATATCCGGATCACAAATTTTAGATTTAGACAAAAATCCTACATGACTTATTTCCTATTATTCAAATGAAATGCTTAACTGAATAAATAAGATCACAGTAAGTATTATTTAAAAACAAAAGAGCATTAACATTTGATAATTTACAATGTTTGGCATTCAACTTCTATTTCTTTTTCTTCTTTTATAGCTATGAAGTCCATTGTAACTTTGCTTAGAAAATTCCAATGAAAACGCTGTTTATTCATCCATTCATTATCGAAACTGCTCATTTAGGACTCAAAGTCACTATAGGATGGGAGCCAATCCTTGATGTCATCAGACAAGAGGAAAATATTACACATTTGTGCATACTATAATAACAACAACAACAATAATAATAATAATAACAATAATAATGATCATAATTATAATAATAATAATAATAACTCTGGGTGTTTGAATTTAAGGAGTTACTTTAGAATTAGAGGGCAAAAAATGGCTTGAGACTTTCCATTGCTGGCTCAGCTACTGCGGTATTTGAAAGACATTAGCATAAATCTGAAGGAAAAACAAAAAGGGATGGGATGATTCTCTGCAGGAACCTCATGCCATTCATTACTAAATCAAAATGTATGAATTGCTTCAATCAAACATTCTCATTCACTTAAGTTCAACAGATGCTCAGTTTGCAATTGTCTTAATTACAGTACATGACCATCTTCCTCTTCACAGGGAATCTGCATCGTGAAAAGAAATTGTCTTCCAATTAGTGACGCAGTTGCGCTCACCTGCGCTCTGTGGTGTTTATTGAGGAATCCCGTCTTCTTCTAAGGTGTCTAATACTATCAAAAATAATACCAGTAAATTCATGGAAACTTAATATTGTCTGGTATGATACAACTGAACACTTCATAAGATCAAATGAATAGCAGATAGAAAAAAACAAAACAACTGAGAACACTCAGTTTTGATCAAAACTCCACAGGCTGCATGTATTTGAAAAAATGCAAGACACATATAGATATACACACATACACACATACATACACATACATATGCTTATATATATATAAAACTTGCATACACATGACAGTGCTTCACCGTATTGCCCTGCAAAAAGGAAAGGGCATTACCCGACAGAATAATATTATTTCTGCATATTGTATGCTGGAAAGATGAAAAGCAAGACAGCAGGAGAAATAAAAAGTCAAAATAAGTGAAATAAAATTTGAATTAACATACCTGACTGGCAAGGAAGTCATGCACAGTCGCACAGGAACTAGCAAAAATAATCTCATTATTAAGTGGAGGGGAGTGTGTCCATAAGGATTAATTGTTTATTAAATCGGCAAACACTAGGTCTGTTGCCTAGGGGGCAGTAAGTAAGCATACTTAGAACAAAAAAAAAAGTACAATTCAATTGCATGTTAAGATTTAGTTGCTTCCATTAACATCACTGCTCCACACTGATGTAATGTATCTAGTCTACAAAGCATTAACTCAGTTTTTATCCCTTGTTTATCCCTTTGACATTAAAACCATTTCTTAAAGATGTCATTACTTTTTATCTTTAAAATTCAATTATATTAATCCACATTCAGCTATCAAATGACCCTAAAACAGCATGACTATTAACAGCTTGTGTAAAGCAAAACCCCAAATGATTTCATAAATGCTTATTTTTGCGTGAATTACTAACAAATTTGGTATTCGAGTAGTAAAATCTCAGTCCATTGCTGACAGTATGTCAAGTGCTAAAAAGGATCAAACCAGCTTGCCTTTTAAGACAAATAATAAATGGGTCAACATAAACCCCAAGTACCCATACACAAACAGAGGGTTTAAAACCACTAATTTCCAAAGAAAACAAATGCTTAAGAGACAAACTTAATAAACCCAGTCAGTCTCTCAGATGGGTTACGTGATGACTGGCACACACATGGGTTGGTAGCTGTGCTTTATGCAGATCACACTGAGTGAATGATATAAGAGTGGCCACACAATTAATTTGAATCATGTACTGGTAGCCAGCCATGAAAGCTGAAATCAGAAGAAAAAAATTAGCACTGTTTTGAATTTTGAATGATAATGCATCATTAGACACGGCCTAGCGGGGGGATGTGGAATTCACATCGCGGTACACTCGCGGAATTGTGATATGCCTCATTTTTATTATGTTCACTCATAAAAGGGTAAAATACGATGCATAAGATTCCAAAATGTAAGTCCTCATCAAGCACCTGCTGATTAAGTAGTGTATCAAATGCACATACATAAAAAAAAAATGATTGCTCTCTGAATTAACTTTATGCTGTGTCTTCTCCTTTCCCCCCTGGCACCTTGGGCAGATTAATTATCTTCCATCAATTACAGGAGCAATTATATTTCAACCTCCTTCATATGCTAATGAGTCAACTCAGGAATGGGAGAGGAAATTGGTAATGGACACCAAATGGGGCTGGCAGGAGATGTACTTTGTGGAATAGGGACGTGAAAAAGGCAGTCATGTCATATTGAGCTGATGAGTTACATCATTTATTAGGGTTAACAAGAACATTGGGGCCCGGGTTAATATATTAATGTTCATCAAATACCGTCGTACTGTAAATGACCGAAGAGCGAATTGATTTTTTTAATGTTATGTTTCGACCGTGTGCAATTTCAGCGTACTGTATCCAGGGCCTTTCCTGCTAGCGTTGCACCGCGAGCTCTCAGCTCCGCTCAGCACAGCACCCAAAAAGGATAAGCACACGAGTTTAGTGGTAGTATAGGGATCAACAGACTCAATAGGACTGGGCTGAAATAAATATATTTATATTATATGTAATGAGTTTTATTAAAAAAGGTATACATATATATATATACAGACACACACACACACACTGTATATACAGTATATGTGTGCCAGGCAAGGATTAATAAGCAATTTCCCTAATATTGATCATAAATTAACGACAATCCAATCCTAATCTGAAGAACACTTCTTCTGCTTTTTTGCAGAATGACAAAAAGAAAGTCGATGTATGTTTTCAAATAATAAATTGAGGTAACAAGAATATGTTGGATATGACCTTCCAGTTAAAGGAGTTGGTTGTCAGATTGTGTTGGCTGTTTGTGGAGAAATGCAGCAATGACAGTTGTGTCTCTGGCCTGGTTGACAGGAGACAGAAATTGCTCATTGCATTGAAATGCATCTTTTAAAAATCGGTGTGATCTGTTTTGTCACGTTGCACTCGAGAATAACTAACGCATGAAACTGATTTATGATACTGTGGTCAAACTTACGTTTTAATTCAGAGGCAAAAGCACAATTTATTGTTTTTTTTCACAAGCAGCTTAACTCTTGTTTCAAAGTAGTAAACTCAACCTCTGAAAGTAACTTCGGTTATTGTTTCCATTCACTGATCATTTGTTGTTGAAAACCCCTCACACTCAAAAGTAAGTCCTTTTAGTGTGTTTGAATAAAATGGTCAAACGCAGCACCAAAGAAAAGTTTGTAGCCACAAACAAGCAACCATATCAAATGTCTCCATTCAAAACGGTTCAGGTCAGAGGTACATTGCTAATATCAGGCCGACACATCAGACAGAAGGTAGAGATTTATAATATCTGGAGATATTTTTAAGAATTCTTTTATCCTCTTGGGTTTTTGGTTATTTATATGCTCATTCTGCAAAATATGCCGTTTCCTTTTCCTCAATTCAACACATTATTCCGCACCGGTTCAAAGTAAGGAAAAGCAGGTTAACGGCATCAGAGGAAGAGCTCATTAGACACACTGACAGCCTATTTTACACACCAAAGTTGCTGATCCCCTATATATCTATTTCATCACTGTTCTTCATCCCAGGCTGCTTAATCAAAGACATCAAACGGTGCACCTGAAAAAGAAGTAATAAAACCCCCAAATTTCATTTAAAAATGAATGTCGCTTCCAATCACCCAGCCGGGAATCTCGTTATAATTTCAGCGGCGCTCATTATAATCAAATGGTATCTGACCTTTTGTCCCACTGTATCACTTTGAGAGGGTGTGTAGGCTGATAAAGAGGGAAGTGCCAGGGATTTTGATGGCGACTGAAATTATCCGTGGGAGGTTGATGATAAATTGCAAATACCTATTGCGTATACTTATTCCAGATTACAATAAAAAAGGTCATATTTAAAAAAAAAAAAAAAAGCTCTAAAAAGGTCAAGAAAATTGGACTCTCTGGGTAACGCATTGTTTAGTTTTTGAAAATGTGACAACAGTTATGTAGTCCTTTCAATATGTAGTGGCTAGGGAACAGCTTGCTTTCATTTGCTGATTATTTTTCCTTTTCTAAATGTCTTTCTAGGTGGTATTTACTGGTAGTACAGTGCAGATTCCTTAATTAATTATTTCAATCATTCATTATAAATACTGCTCATCCTGCAGTCTGAGTTGCTGCGGGGCTGCAGCCGATTCCAGCTGTCATTGGGCGAGAGGCAGGGTGAACCCGGACCAGTCTCCGGTCAATCACAGGGCCGCATATAGAGACAAACAACCATTCACCCTCTCATTCACAAGTCATGTAGAGAATTCCTGTTGGAATCAAACCAGGGTCTTTCTTACCATGAGATTGAAGCACTAACCGCTTCGCCACCGTATCCTCTGACTGGAGATCTTTTCTTTGAACTAAATGAAGATGCTTCCTACACTCACAAACCGTGAACAAGTTTAATAACCAGTGTAGGTAATGGAAAACATTGATTAAATATGAGATTCACAAACCCCAGACGTGTCTGAACATGACACGCATTGTAAATGTTTGAAACCTTTATTTGATGTTGATGGGGACTGGAGAGTTCAAGGTGTCTAGGGCTAACAAGTGACGAAGGAAAAAAAAAAGCTAATTTCGTTACAGCTTTTGATAGCTCCGGCACGGACCGTTAGATGTTTTTTCCAAGTCCCAAACCAGAGCCTGTGTTTGCTTTGAGAGCGCGTACACATCCTATTTTGAGATTCAAATATTTCCCTTTTCTACGCTATCTTTTTAACCTCCTCTCCTCAAGCCCTCTCAGGAGGTTGGAACTGAAAGAGGTAATGAATAAAATGGATGGTTGACTTTTACAAAACATCATAGTATGACAAAAGACAACATAAAAATATGTTTTATGTATGGACGTGTGAATGAATGGATGGATGGATGGACGCTGGGATGCCTGGACATTTGACATTGATTTTGGAGTTGGATCTCTTCCGGCCGGGCCGGAACACATCTGTTTGAATGTGATTTGGGTCTGTGGTTTTGACAAAACAAATTTGTTCAACTAGCAGAGTATATTTCATACCATGAATATTCAAAAATGAAAAATAAAAAAAAACTTATTTTCCAAAACCAAATAGTTTTTTTCTCACTCCAAGCTTATTAAATACTTCAAAACTCACTGCTTTGATTAAAAAACCCATTTATTAAACCAGAATCCCAGGGAATGGTGCTGCTGCAAGTGTTAGAATTTCAACTGATTTTGAGCAGATTCAAACTCATGTCTTCATTTCATTATTTTTGTTTTATATTTGATTCAAGTACTCAACCTCTGTTTGACAAAAGTTATGAATCTGAACTGCATTTTCACACTTTCACTAAAGTCGTGTTATGGTGGATGTTGACGTGGTGTTGCAAGGTGCGTCTATTATTATTACATTATTAATATGACTTATTTTTAGGTATATTATGCAGGCGTCTTGGGGTCCCCCAGAAGAGCTGGACAATGTGGCTGGGGAGAAGGAAGTCTGGGCCTCCTTGCTCCGACTGCTGCCCCTGCGACCCGACTTCAGATAAGCGGCAGAAGATGGATGGATGGATGGATGGATTATTAAAGCACTTGACATTCATGCATCCACGTTTCATGCATCCACAAGAGATTTAAGCTGACATTTTAAGGCTGGTGAAAGAAAATGATTTATGATTTAGCCCGGCCTACAGTGGAGCCTGTCTTTGTCTCCTTAAAGGGACTATAAAGTGTAATCAAGTAGCAGTTAACAGTAAACACTTTGTCTGACCTTCACACCCAGAATGAACAGCGGCAGCAGCAGTAAAATGTAACAGCTGCTCTATCAATCTGAAATCTCTTCCCTTCCCTGAGTAGAGTCTCAGTCTGCTTTAGTACGACTTTGTCTCTATACATCCAGACATGAGTCACAGCAGGAAACATGAGCCAAATGAGTCACTGACGGGAGGAGTTGTCGTTGCATGAAAGTGTAGAAAGCAGAGGAAAGTCATTTGCGAGTTCTGCTTTAACATGAACGTCTGTCCCCTAACATATTCAGCTCATGTACAAATATAATTCATGGATCTTTTTTTGACTTAGTTGGTAAATTACTTGCTATTTTACTTGCATTTAAAAGTTAATATCTAACTAGACCCGGGACTTTAACGTGTTCGGCTCGATGGCGAGCGCCTGGTGGTTGGGTCTGCACCTATGGGGCTCGGCTGACCTGGGCCCCACCCTGGAGCCAGGTCCGGGGTTGGGGCTCGATGGCGAGCGCCTGGTGGTCGGGCCTGCACCGATGGGGCTCGGCCGGGCACAGCCCGAAGGGGCGACATGGGTCCCTCTTTCCCTGGGCTCACCAACCACAGGAAAGGCCAAGGGAGTCGAGTGCTGTGAGAGCCGGACGTTGGCCGTAGCGGGGCACCTCGGTGATCCGACCCTCGGCTGCAGAAGCTGGCTCTTGAAACATGGAATGTCACTACTCTGGTGGGGAAGGAGGCCAAGCTGGTGCACGAGGCTGAGAGATTCTGAATAGATGTAGTCGGACTCACCTTGACTTCAATGCTCACGTGGGCAACGATAGTGCGTGATTGGGAGGGATGCCCCCCCCCCGATCTGAACCCGTGTGGTCTTTTGTTATTGGACATCTGTGCTCATTACAGATTTTCCATAACAAACACCACGTTCGGGCATAAAGGTGTCCACATGTGCACTTGGCACCGATGCACTTTAGGCCACAGTACTTTGATCAACCTTGGGGGAGGATGCAATGTCAGACGTTGTTCCATTCCCTGTTCCACGCTTCCATTGTCGAGGTGGCAGACTGGAGCTGTGGCCGTAAGGCGGTCAGCACCTGTCGGGGCGGCAACACTCGAACCTGCTGGTGGACCCCAGAGGTGAGGGATGCTGTCAAACTGAAGAAGGAGTCCTATCTGGCCTTTTTGGCACGTGGGAATCGGGAGGCAGCTGACAGATACCGGCAGACCGAGAGGCATGCGGCTTCGGTGGTCGCTGAGGCAAAAACTCGGGCGTGGTAGGAGTTCTGGGAGACCATGGAGAATTACTTTTGATGGGCTTCGAGGAGATTCCTGTCTATCATCAAGCGGATCAGGAGGGGAAAGCAGTGCTCCGTCAACACTGTGCACAGTGGGAGTGGGGTGCTGCTGACCTCAACCCGAGAAGTTGTAGATCGGTGCACAACTGGAAACAGGTGGAGTGCCCACTCTCTCAATTTACCAGTTAATCTACGTTCCTACCCTCACCTATGGTCATGAGCTGTGGGTAGTGAGCGAAAGAACGAGATCGCGGATACAAGCGGCCGAAATGAGTTTTCTCCGCAGGGTGGCCGGACTCTCCCTCAGAGATAACGTGAGAAGTTCTGCCAACCGGGAGGAACTTGGATTAGAATCGCTGCCCCTCCCTATAGGGAGGAGTCAGATGAGGTGGCCCGGGCATCTGGTCAGGATGCCTCCTCGACACCTCCTGGGGGAGGTATTCCGGCCATGTCCATCTGGGAGGAGGCCATGGGGAAGACCCAGGACATGCTGGAGAGAGTATGTCTCTAGGCTGGCCTGGGAGCTGCTGCCCCCCGCAACCCGATTTCGGATAAGCGGTAGAAGATGGATGGATGGATGGAAGGATGGATGGACATAATGGAATCCAATTAAAAGTCAATTGATTTCGATTAATGAATTACAAGGTCTATAATTCATTATTTCGAAGTTGGCCCCTATATCAAGCGTACCATGAAAGTTATATGAACTAAAATGAAAAATGTACTTATTTGAATGGAAGCTGGAGTTAAAACCAAAAAGTCCTTCCAATTGAATAAAACAAGGGGATCCAATTATCCAGACAGCCTACCTTGTCATCTTTGGTTTTGACAGAGACAGTGGGAAGCAATTTATCATGTCTTTCAGGGCTAGTCCCAATGTATTTCGCAAATCTCAAAGAATAAACTGCTGAAGTGGTCCGAAGCGAATCCCACTACTCAGCAATTAACCAAAGAAGTTCCCGGTGACAGCGGGGATGTTGACATTGACATTTCAGCCGAAAGTCCAGGTATTATCTGGAAAAACTTTGATTTTCTTCACGGCAACCACAAACTTTTTGTCTCGTCACCATGCCAGACTTAAACAGTATAAATGTGCTGCACACAAGCATTAATACCAAACAGGGTAGGATTAAGAAGAAATGCTTTTTGTTTTGAATTAATTCTTAATTAAAGACAGTCTGAGCTTTTCATTACCTGTGACAGACAGCTCCGTGGTCCTCCGCACCACAAAGCTCCCAAACTGTAATTCACACGTGTAATTCCCAATGTCATCTTCCCGTACTTCCTTAATGGAGAGTGTGTCCCTCTTTCTTTCTATGGTCTGTCTCCACTGCTTTGGTTTGCACTCCTGTATTCAAAAGAAGACACAGAAGTGTGAATGTCACTTTATCTCATATGTAAATACATTTTGTCATCAGCATTCAATTATGACATCAGCTTTTAAGAGAGCATGTAATGTTTATAATGTTGTTTATCTTAAAGTACATGAGGGTAAAGTAACAGAACGTATCCTTTCGCATTAAATTACAGTCGTGAAAAAATTAGGACATCCCATTCAATACTCAGCTCTTCTTACAGAAATGTTGACATGTCCAATCATGTTTTAATGCATTTCTAAAAAAGAAAGTGATTTATTTGCAATTAAAACAACAAAAAGTAACGCTGTTTTACACACACAAAAAGATATGAACAAAAATGTGTATTTCAATGGAGGAAAAAGTTAGGACACCCTACCGCCTAATAACTAGTGTTGCCCCCTTTGGCTGATATAACTTCAGTGAGACGCTTTTTGCAGCCTTTTACCAGTCTCTGACATCGATCAGAAGAAAACTTGGCCCACTCCTCAATGCCTAATTCTTTCAGTTGTGATATGTTTGAGGGGTTTCTTGCATGTACAGCCTGTTTCAAATCACCCCACAGCATCTCAATGGGATTAAGATCAGGGCTTTGACTTGGCCATTCCAGGACTCTCCACTTCTTAGTTTTTAGCAAGTCCTTGGTAGATTTGCTCTTATGCTTTGGGTCACTGTCATGTTGCAGTGTCTGGTTCCACTTCAGCTTTAACTTTTTTATAGATGGTTTCACATGTTCTTCAAGCACCCTCTGATACAAAGTAGGATTCATGATGGATTCTATGATGGTGAGCTGGCCGTGTCCTGCTGCAGCAAAGCCTCCTCAAACCAAGATACTGCCACCTCCATGCTTCACAGTTGGTATGAGGTTCCTTTCCTGGAAGTGTGAATTTGGTTTACGCTAAACACGTCTTCTGTTCTGGTGTTCAAATAATTCAATTTTTTGACTCATCTGTCCAAAGAACATTATTCCAGAAGTCATGGTCTTTGTCTACGTCCTCTCTGGCAAACTTCAATCTGGCCTTAATGTTTTTCTTGGAGAGCAAAGGTTTCTTCCTTCCACAGCTCCCATGAAAGTCAAACTTGTGTAGTCTCTTTCTGATAGCAGAGTCATGCACTTTCACATCCACCATAGCCAGAGCCCGCTGTTGTTCCCGTGATGACACTTTAGGATTTTTGATGACTTCTCTGAGCATCTTGCGGTCTGCTATGGGGGTGAATCTGCTTGGACAGCCAGACCTGGGCATGGTGGCAGTTGTTTCGAATGTCCTCCACTTGTAAAACAATTTTCCAGATGGTGGAATGACTGATGTCAAGTTCTTTGGAGATCTTTTTAAATCCCTTACCAGACTCATAAGTGGCCACAATCTTCTTTCTGAGGGCATCAGGCAGCTCTTTAGATCTCACCATGGCTCTCACACATCAACAGTCAGGGGCACAGCAAACTAAATCTGAGGTTTAAATAGGGCAAGGCTTCTTTAACATGCTGGGTAACAATGTTCTGAACATGTGCACCTGACATGATACACCTTTGTGTGATTTTAACCATTTTAAGTTGGATTACATGTGTGTGTGTGGGGGGGGGGGTCCCAATTTATTCCTCTGGAGAAATTGCATTTTTTTTTATATTACATTTCACAATAACTTTTAAAAAAGGCTTTTCTTAAATTTTTAATTGTTTTGTCATATTACTTGGATCCCTCAGTATATTTAAAATTGCTATTAAATATCCATATGTCCAAATCTATTTTAAAATGTATAGGCTTTCATAGGTTGTCCTAATTTTTTCACATGACTGTATGAGACAGGAATATGGTAAATGAATAATAAGTAAACACAACCAACTCATCGAAGTTAATACAGACAAAGTGAAAAAAAGGTCATCAAAAAATAACAGTGGCAGCAGAAATTGTGTACCGCACGCACGCACGCATGCACGAACACATGCACACAGAGATTATGGGTAATTCTGCAGGTAGTTGTAAGTTTACTTATTGAAAACAGCCCCTCAGGATTTTGGGCCACAGAACACCTGAGGCAACGGAAACTAGGGCACTTTGGGTTTTTGTGTCCAATTACAGTCCAAGACAGGCCTCCCAGAATCCAGGTAGCCTCCACTGACAAAGTGCGAGCCAAAAACTGAAGGAGTTTTCAGCCTGCAGTCATCATGCACTATTTTCATCTAACTCTGTGGAAAAGCGAGGAAAGGCTGCATCCACTTTATCTGACACTGACATTTAAAGAAATTTTGTAATAAGCTTCACCTTCCCCTTAGGCACAAGGGGAGGTTGTTTATGGAGGTACTTTTCTCTGACTGTGAAGACAAAGATGATATTGAATACTATAATTGGATCTAATACGAGTGCGCTTTGTGAAGGCGCTGTTTTAATATTTTGAAATATATGAAACAAGTTCCTAAAAAAAAAAGGGGAAATTTGAAATGGATAGTAAAACATCCTGTAATTTTCAAAAAAAGCAAAGGATTGCCTCTTACCTTGTACCAGAGAACTTGCGGCTCCACTCCCAATTGTATGTAATCCTCAATGCCTGTGCAGGTGATGTTCTTGCTTTTGCTTAATTCTGCTTTTTCAAAGAACCTCATTTTGGAGTTGTAACAGAGGTCTGTGTCATTCTCTGCCACTGTGAGAGACATGGAAACTTTCATGCAGTATGTGGAGTTCCTGCAAAAGAACCAAAATAATTAGTCCATAATAGAATAAGTACATGCATAAATATCCTGCTGAAATCTGTCAAGGTGTTAGATGCAAAGTCCCTCCCTGGCTTCTACTGAACTCTGTTATTGCATTTCCATCTCCATTATATGCAGTAGAAGGGCAAAGAAGAAAACAACCCTGAATATGTTTCAGAATTAAAGTCCCAGGTTTGAGGGCCTTGATGCACATTCAATTTTTTTTGGCAACAAAAGACAGGTTTCTTACTCATGTCATTTTAGTGCGCTTGTGTGTCTGCAGTCACAAGGACAAAGCCAATAATAAGGAGTGACAGCTTTGAATGTCAACAGTACTTGAGGATTGATTGGGCCTTTTGTTTTCACATGCTAAGTAGTTGCAGTGTGAGGTGGCGGAAGATTACTTGCAACAATTGATGTAGTGTAACCGCTCAAGTCATATACATAAAGTACAGAATTTATGACACTGGGGAAAGGAGGTGTAAAATGCAAGATTACTTGGAATTTGACTGTGTGCTTGTCTAAGCACACAGATACGTGTGAGTAGTCATCCAAAATGGGACAAATGTTTCATTTTCCTGCCGTAGTATATCCTCACTGATTTGTGTTATCCATCCACTGGGATGCCCATCATGAAATATTAAACTTAAACCAGTTTCAGTGTTCTCATGTATTTATGCAGCAGAACAGGATTCAGAAGAGATCTGATCCACAACAATGCGGCTGTGCTCCACAACCGCAATAGCGGAAAAGATAAAGTTGCTAAGCATTTACAGAGATGCGGTCAGGGTTGGTAATGGAACAGTGATTTTCAGATTGGATCAGCTGCCTGAGTAATTCTTAACAGAACCGTGGATCAAGAAAATTATTGATTCACAGCGAAAGTTGTGCTATCTGAAGGACAGACATGGAGGCAAAGATCCTTGATGATCAATGGATTCAATAAGAGTGCCTTTTCATTGCCAAAACTGGCTAATGAGACTGTCACAGTTGACGAGTGGTTTGACTGTGGCAAATCCCAACTGGTTAAAAGACCAGACAAATTGGCAGTATTTAGGAAAATCTCAGAGCTAATTTTCCAAGTAAAGCTGGTTATACAAATTGAGCTGAACCAACAAACAATTACAAACATGTTAAATCCTGACATAATTGTGCAGCATTAGCTGCCTCATGGATTAGTACAACACACAATGGTCTTCGCTGCAGTGCTGGCAAACAATCCCCTCACCCTAAGGACTGGCCGGTGCGCGTACAGTAAGTGTGTCTTTTACATGTCGCACGGATGCAAATGTGACATGATGTGGAGATTATCCCAGACAACTTCTACCAGATGGACACCTGTGCAAATGAGATCCCTTGGGTGCGCTCGCCTCCCTGTTAAATATTCTGGGCAGCGCTGATAAACTTGCTTGCTGGAAGGGAGAGAGAATTGTGTCATCTGCTCTGCATGAGTGATCGATGGTGTGGGCCAGCACTTTGTCCTACAGTGTCTTTCCAACATTTTGAATCCATCTACATGCCTTTTGAGTTTGAAGAACGGAGGTGATCTCTGGACTTTTCACTCAGCAGGTATAATATTCATGAAGCCTTTTACAAAGGACCAGGGAGGAAATGATCCTACTGCTGCACACTCCAGAGACTTAACTGTGCCCTGAGCTCGGAGTACCGGAGCCCTCTGCATTCTGCAGATACAGTGATAACAAGCTAGGTGATACCATGGCATTAACAGGCGAGAGTGTCTGTCAAATATGTCAAACTGAAGGGGATATGCAGTGTCATGACAATGATAGATAGCATCCTGCATACATCAGCCGAGAGTGGTGCCGCACTGACAGCTACTGTATTCAGCTGGAGGGCAAGCAGAGGACTTGAGCTGCAATGTGCGGCAAATGCAGTAAAAATGTATGCAACGGCAAGATAGGGTTAAATAGGCCCACTGAAATAAAGTGGAAAAGTACCACAATCTTTCCCCGCTGAAGAATACTCATGGGATTTTGAAACAGTTTCTTCCTCCACGCTTACATGAAACATAAACAAAGAACAAAAAAAATAAAATAAATAAATGACAGAAAGGAGGTATACCTTGATACGAAAACTCTGCTCCATTAATATGACTTTCCTTAATTTATTCGACTAACAATTAACTCTCCCCCTTCAGTGATGGAACCAGAAGGAACCTGCATGTTAACTGCAACTCTTCATTGTGATATATTAAATAATAGACTGAAGAATTGATTTGAAAGTCTCCTGAGGTTCCATGGCCCCTATAGGGAAATTAATGAACTTACTAAATGAATCTCATAATTAAAATAACTCCTCTTTAATAGAAATTGCTTGATGAAATAATTGCTGATTACTAATTAGGCCTTCATTTCTACTGACAATATTGCTGGTATTGCTCTAAACTATAAGAGGTTCATCAGTTTTTGTTGAAAGTGTTTAAGCACATAATGGAGGTTTCCATGTTTAATTTCATCAAACTGTAAGGATCCTCATTTGGCTAAATGTGTATTATTTTTGTCACATTAATTTTGGGGGGAGCTGCGTGCGACATTGTTTGAATAATTTCGTCCACGCATTGTTTTGTTCCACGTTACCAACCCCATATAGCTCATACAGCTGCGATCCCTCTGGAAATGCACATATGTAGGAGTTAATTCAGTCTTGCATGACTGTATGTACTTGGTTACTTAAGAGACAGATGTAGGATTGCCTTTAGGCAGGAAGGAGAATGTCTGGTCAACATCAAATTGCGGTTTAGACGAAGTCATGCTAAAAGAGGAACGGAGTGAAACTATGAAAAAAAACAGAGGTCAGAAAAGTCGTTGACTCACTGCTGATACAGATTGGATTAGAGATTCTCAAGTAAAAATGATAAAAATCTTTAAAAAGACCCATGCAGTTGTGGATATAGGTTTTTATTTTTAGATGTCATTGAGTTAAAAAAAAAAGAAAATTGTATTTAATCGGCTGTTAAATGCTTGCTGAATTCTAAACGTATTGGCACTTCTCTCTGTATGACATCACTGTGCAACTAATGGACTGGTCTTTCTCGATAATCTGCACCATGTTCTCATTCTTATCTATCAATACCTATTAAGGGAGTAATTATTAATGCCCATCATGAATCTGATCCACACGCAGTGAGTTAAATTCAGAACTAGTATTTTTAGCATTCAACGAATGCACTCAATCACAAATCCTCCGAATTTCAGTGCCATGCTGAATAAAACTGATGTGAAGAGAGCATGATAGAATAGGTGACATTGATTACTAAATGTTGATCTCTTAATGAATTATCTACATCCACTTTACACTTCTTTTAAGTACTTTTATACCAAGGATAGTTTTCTTGGTATAAAAGCAATAAACTGTATATCCTTCAATTCTATTCCATTCTCTTCTCTTCTATCTCTCACAAAGGCAGAGATTAACAGTTAACACCAATTAACCTAAATCAGGAGTTAATTGTTCTTGCATTGTTTATGAGCAGAGTGAAGGTCACAGCAAGCGGTTGGTAGACTGCGGTTTCTACCTATAGTGCCCTTACAATTCACCTGCCAGCCCACACCAAGCTTAGAATGATCGAGGGCCCTTTTTGCCACATCAGACTGTGGACCAACCTGCTTCAATTTAGGTCCTGTCTGAGATTGTGGCAAGTTGCTGCCATGCAGAAGCAACCATCTGCTACAGTAATTATAACCCGTCCACTTCTCTCTTTTCCCTTCCCTTCCTGCGTTTGTGGTTTGTCTTTGTCAAAAGCGTTAACACACCGAACCCCACTTTCTCTATATTACATTTGTACACCTTTTCTTTCGGTGTAACAACCAAGTCCGTGGATAATTGAGCTTTTCCAAACTTTGACAAAGTGCATGCCTGCGCCTTTCCACACACCCTTGCACACAAACCAAATAAAAAGAAAGTACTTTCCTTACAAATCCTCCTTGGGACAAAAACAAAAATAGGAGCTACATCCGAGAAGAAGAACAGACAAAACAGTAGCACAGAAATTGGAAATCCCGGCTCACAACAAGAAGATCCCACGTTTAATTCCATTTGGTCAATTGTGGCCTTTCTGTGTCAAGCTTGAATGTTCTTTCTGTGCCTCTGTGGGTTCCCCCGGGTTGCCCGGAGTCCTCAAACAGTCCAAAAAACAGGACTTGGACTTCATAAATGCTCTAAATGTTCCATTTTGTATGTCTCTATCTACGACTGATGATGAGTTCAAGTTATATCCTGACTACTCACCCACCATCATCTGTACACTTAGTTTATGGAATCATCTCAGTAAACACGTCAAGTATAAACATACATTTAAGACCTCTCAGCTCCTTTGGTTTGTGTGTCTCAAAATGACAGTAACACTTCTCATGTGCAAACACATGGCTCAGTCATTTCCGAGTCGATGCCTTAAGGGAGCTCATTTTCCATTTCATGACACCCTCAACTCATCTTAATGCTAGCAACCTGTCTTCATAACAAGCATAAACAATTACGTCCACTGTAGGTTCCAACACTGAACCTCTATATTGACCTTATTCATTGGTTCCCATGTCCTCTGGGTGTTATGTATGAGAATCTTTACTGCTATGCATGTCAACTACAACTGGTCTAATAGGAGCAATACTGCTGCTTGAAAGTTTCATTGCACTGACAGGGTCTATGGTCTGGGATGGATGATACAAGGTTGTAAAAGGTAGGTGAGGTATGTGTTGTTTTCTGCACAGTATACAGCATTATTGAGCATGCTTCATGGAACAATGTCATGTCATTTACCAACAGAGGAAGGTGACTAATTTTTGTTCAATTACTTCAGAATAAAAAAAGTCTCTGAAACCATTTTGGCCGAATGTATAAAGCAAATGAACATAGAGATTTTGAAGTAGTCAGTTTGGGTCTGAGGATTTTCAATGGCCATAAACAGCTTAGCACCAGTAGCTACACCCCTTCAAATGAGGCCACACGGCTTAAACATGCTCCCCAGAAAATCAAACTTTCATAGAGGTACGAAAATTGATTGATCAGGGATTTCTTTTTTGAATGAACAAGGACTTTAACTGGTACAAATTCTTGCATCCCATTCCTGGTCCGTGAGAAAAACAGCAAAAAAGACCCATCTGTGCCCAGCTGGACATTTGCTGACAAAACACCAATTTCTGGTACGAGGGCTGTTTCCACAGGCAGAAAAGTGGAAGAACCATGGATGAGCCTGTATCTCTGATCATGACAGCCCTATACATAGAAGAGGTGGAGAGCAGGGCACTGTCCTCTTTCAGGGACACCCTCATCAAATGCACTAGGGAGGATATAATTGTTAACAAGCTCCCTTTCTTGGACTGCTCAGTGCATATTCAAAAGGATAGAAGCTTGGACACAGGGATCTTGCAAAAACCAAAGCACACCTATCAATACTAGTTGTTTGACTCTCACCACCCCCTTTAACACAAACCAGGGGTCATCAGAACTCCACACCACTGGGTGAAGAACATTCTTACAACCTTTTACATTTCAATTTGGTAAGGAGACACGTTTTTTGGTTGCATAACTTTGTGGCAACAGATTAATGTTGCATTTATATTCAGAAATGCAGGCTTAATGTGAAAAAACTGTCTAGAGATTCCTTGCTTTAACTGTTTTATATAAGCTGGTGGTGTTAATTTGTTTCCATTCCTATTACTCTTTACAGCTAGACTTAATATTTAAGTTGTGCTGTGTGAGTTTTTATTCTATATCCAGTTTGACTGACAGCTGTGGTATTGCGGATGTCTGGCTTTGGGTTGTGCTGTTCAAAATCCTGTTTTGAGGGGGAACGGACAGACTGGTTGCTCTGTTGCCAAAGTGATTGTGCTTGGGGAATGGTATTTCTGACATTTGTCTGGCAGATAAACCACCATCAGATATGAGGAAGAGAAGGTCAGAGCCCCTGCTATCAGATAGCAATGGTTTGGCGCCTTGTTTGATGACTTCCTCCACTCCAGGAGAGACTATGAGGGCCAAGAGTCACAGTGTATTTGGAAGCCGAGCTCAGGATGTGACTGAAAAACATTTCTTCGGAAGGGGCTATGACGATATTAGTACGAATGCTAATCAGAAGATTTTCACTGAAAATGTAACATGGATTTAATAAAATACACACTTGTATTCTGAACTGTACATTATTGTATCCAGGTTGAAAAAGCAAGATCCATTAGGGAAGAAAGGTCATTTACAGCCTCCTGTTCATGCCTAATGTGACAGCCAATTTCAGTCACAATGTCAGCCACCCTCAGAGTCAACCTGGTTTTCCCTTTATCCATATGGCTAGGAGCTTGGCTTATACAAAACGGAATCAAGTGTGTGGAAAATGTCTATTCAGATGTTGTGTGAAGGGCAGTCAATGAGACTCCCTGTATGGGACTATAATGCATACATCTTGCAGATTAGACTTATTTCCACAAAGCAGGCTTTGTGCGCTGGGCGACCGAAAAAGGGCTAAAGACATGGGATATTTTAAGAATACGATGGTACAGAGGTTCCAGTGTTTTATTTACAGCAACTGGACCTTAACTCCCTGAATTATATGTTTTTCAACTTGACATCATTGCGCTTTTGGATGTCTGTTGCTATGACGATCGTTCATACTTTTCTCGAGTCAGTATGGAATTTAACTTAAATAGACTGAAACATAAACAACTTTTTATTCCTTTCACCTAATGACTGTTACATATGGAGCATTTTTTGTTGAAATAAAACAGGACACATTTAGAAGCAGATGATTAGACATCTTTTGAGTACTGTTCTAAAACCAAGACCCATCTATACTAGAGGCTCGAATCGAAGATTGAAAAAAAAAGGTGAAACTGATTAATAGTACAAAGACATCCAGGATAGAGGATGTAAAAAAATGGGGTATTGTTATTATTGAAAACATTTTTTTCGCTGTCATTTATGGTCCAGATGAGATGATAATTTTCTGCAGCCAGCCTTTTCTGCAGCACAATTTTCAAAGCTATTGTAACATGAATTGTCTACAGTGAATGTCTGGCTGAGCTCACACGACCACATAATGCTGCTGTATAAAGAAAAGTGTAAAAGGTGGGCCAAGTCCGAACAGAAGCTCATACATCATCACACAATGGCTGCTGGAAACCTAAACCACAGTGAGCCAGATAAAAGGCTTTCTAAACACTGTGCTGAAGGAGCAGCTGCCGTATACTTGTGAAGAGAGAAGTGAAAGTAAGGGATCAATATCAACAACCATAGGCTAGCTATCAAAGAACCTTTGTAAAATCATGTCAACTATTTAAATTGAGACCCTCATGTGCACACAATGCAGCCAGAGACCCATGACTTATAAGCTTTGACCAAGATCAATTCTGTGGTGAATCTGCAGTGCAGTTATTAGTGTGCTGGTTTACATTTGGTTGCCATTACAAGCAAGTGGAAAGGTAACAATAACAATGCTTTTCTATTTCTACAAAAAAACTCCTCGCCCACCACCGTTTCCATGCTGCTCCAGCAGCTCGGAGCTCTAGTTATGAAAATATCTGAAAGCCTACAACCAATTTTCAATGGGTGTCAGTAGGACGTAAGGTAAAATGGCTATTTCTATCATCTGATTTACCATTTCAGCTCTACCAGTACATTTTTCCATTTGTCCCAAAACATATCGCATAAACATTATAATATGTTTGCGAACTGTATGCATTTTGTGAAAGTAACATAACACAACACAGCATTGTCGTTACATAATTTTGATGGTCTTTAAATCAGGGGAAATGACAACTCTTTAATTCCCCCTGTAAGCTCTGGACTAGAGCACGATGAAATATTAGCTGACCAGACAATCCGTTTTTGCTTGTTAGTACTGCTGTATTCAGGTACTGGAAGTAACACCATTCTTCATCGTTAAAATGAGTACATTTTAGTAAGTAGGAAGCTAAGGATAGAAACAGTCGAAAGTAAGACCTATAACCTTAAGGCAGATAATCACAATGAAATAAATGAAATCAGCAGGAATAAATCAGTAGAATATCACAGGAGAAACAAAATACTAATTTTAAGAGCTGGGAATATAATCTATGGTATCCATATGACGATGTAACGTACCACATCTTTTTTTTTTTCTCATGGCATCCACATCTAGAGCCAATTTGATATCAGTGCCAGTTTGATTATGTTTTTTTAGGTTTTGAATCAGTGAATCAAAATCTATGTAAACATTTATTCACTGGCATTTATGTCTGTGAATATCTATAGCCATAAAAACAAAAGAATCAAAAATAAAACCGTATCGGCAAAATTAAATGAAATGGATATGAATTGTGAAAAAGAGACACAGAAGACAGGTGTAGTTTCAGCTATGACTCCAAGGACATACATCATTTCCTGCCTTATGTGGCTACTTTTAATTTATAAAATGGAATTGCGCGGTTGGGGCATCTGCATTGCAAATGGTCAAGTTGCATTAAATATCACTGCTGCCCACAAGTAATTTCTCCTCTCTGTCCCAGTCTTGTCACAATCAGTTGCTCAACTTCATTTTAAACAAGTGTGTGTCTCATAAAGTAACAAGTAAAAATCACCCAGGTTCATGTACAGTACATGACCTCTAGTATTAGCGGAGACTTCTGCTGCTTTGTAAGACTACACAGTGATACTACAAGTACATCTTGTTCTCGATGTGGAGGCTCAGTATTTTTCCAGTGTGCTCTCTAACTATTTCAGTGGGTGGATTCACTGCACCAAAGGCTGAACTGGCTTTCTGCTTTATGACGATTTTCAAAACATCCTATGGAAATGTATCGCACATCATCTTCTGGTTGATGGTGAGTAAATTTGTGACTAGCGCAGAATATTCAACAGTGATATTACTGAGTCAAGTAGATCTGAATCAACAGTATTGAATTGGGGACTGCGCTGCTGGCGACCAACAGGCAATCAAAAGATGAAGCCGAGTATTTAAATTCCGAAAATATCAAATTAATCTCAAAGACGATGCGCTGTCCTCCCCCAGAAACAGGTCTGTGAGGGTGAATTATTCAGCAATTATCCAAGATAATACAGCGACAAATGGTGGAGAAAGATGAAGGTCACGGCTCAAAATTATCTATGGACTCCTTTAAATCTGCCATAGCAGTTGCCGCTGCCTTGGAGGCGAAGCAAGGCACTACGTACTGAAAATCTTCTGCTGAAGTCTTTTTGGGAATCAGAGGAAATTATGTCTCGAAGGAGACTGTCCAACCGATACCGGTCACTGGGGCTGAAACTTTGGCCGTGCCTTGGGATGGTGACATGTTTTGATCTTGTTTTCTCTTGCACAGCATTTACCAGGATCTATCACATTTCATTTAGCACCGAAATGAAAGCTAAGGACGGAAAAACTTAACATGGACCTCGAGATAGCAATGTAATATGCCCTTGGTCCAACATGTTGTAGGATGTATGATTACCATTAAACAGATCTGAAAGTCAATTGCGAAACGGAAAATGACTTAAACGCACTGAAAATGGAGATTTTGGAAACTATTACGGTAGTATGATGATGGTTTAACAATCACAATGATAGTTTTTTTTAGCAGGTCTAATATTTCTGATAATGTTTGACTTTGAGTGAAGAAAATAAAAATGTTCTGAGAGGTGATATAATTCAACATGGCAAAGGGGTTAACATTTCTGATGATTGACTTCATGAGAAAACATTTCAATTATTGGGACTTTATCAATTTGACAGTGCTTAAAATGACATAACATCAATCAGGTCTTCATAGTCACACTGCTTCTTTGTCACGCTACATTCCACATTTGACTGATTGTCTCCAGCTAGGTATCTTATAAAACAAATACCATCCTGATTTTATAGCTCATCAATAATGGTGGCAAAAGGCTTCCCTGCTGCTCCCTTGTCTAGTGTTTCTCACGGGCATTGACAGCTGGCCTGGATCAATTGGACAGGCCCTGACTGGGACTGAATGACAGAGTGTTTCAGATACCCCGTTCTGACTGTCATTTCCGTGAGAGATTAACAGTCGGTCCTGCTGGCGAATACTGATGCAGTCAACATGGCTGTGACCTAGGAGTTTTTTTAAGGCACTTTTTGGTCCGTATGTGTGAACTTTAAAAACACACACACTGCCATGTACACTGGGTCCTTTATCTTTCCTTTCTGTTGTCCTTTGCTGGTCACAGCCCAGGCATTTCAGGGCATGCAGGGAACCCATTAATAACCCTGGAACAGTGGCAGCATGCAAACATGAATGAATTGGGTCAAAGGTTAAGTATGAGCTCCCTGGCAAGAAGTGGAATTGTTCCTGCTCTGCTATATCTGTGCTGAATCTGACATTGTAATCCCTGCATTTAGTGATCAATACTGTGTGTGTGTGCACATACACACACACAAGCAATGCATTTTGCTCAAAGGTTGTTGTTTGTTCTTGTTATTTTCCATATACAGTACATGATAGTTGCAAGTCAGACTTGCTAAAGTCTATAGTTATATCACTGAGCCTTTAATTTTTTTTTTACAGTTATTTAATATGGTAAAAAAAACACTATTTATTTTGCTGATGCTGAAAATGACCACAAATTTGTCAGAAAATGACAGTCAAATCAATTTATGCCAAATGTAAACGGCTCATTGCAGTGACTTAACGGTAGCACAAAGATGGTTTGCGGTTTCAAGCAAACAATCATACTGTGTTGTGCAAGACGCCCAAACTGCATGTCAATATAGAAATTCCTTTAAGAATCCAGCATCCCACTTCATGATGGACAAGTTTACCTCAAATCGTCTACAATCATGGCATTAATTCCAATTGACCAGATTGAGAGCAAGTACATGTTGTCTGATAAAATGAATAGATTAAAAAAAAAAAAAAAAAAGAGGAAGTTAGCTGATGATTTGATATTTATTAGCAACAAACTCCCCTGGAACATCACCTGTCCAGGATACCATGAGCCATTTTGGTATGTGTGCTCCATGTCCAGATTACAATGAAATGTAGTTTAACGCAGCTTTTTCTGCTTTCGCAGGAGGAAACAGAGAATGAACACCTCTGTGATGCTTATATGCTTATACAGGCACCTGCAGGAGAACGGAGGAGGATGTGCAGAACGTGAATGGGCCTGTGTGTGCTTCTGCCACTCTACATTAAGTGACATACTCAACCATTGCAGATGTTTTTTTTTTTCCTCTCTGTGTACAACAGAGCTCCTCAGGGTACAACATCTGAAACAGCTGAGTGCTGACCTCGATTTGACACGGAGCGCAGCTCATCTGCTCTCTACTCGTTTACTATATGTGACGTGAGCATTCCTTCTCATATGACTGTAATGCTGGCAGATCTGTGTGTAAGCAAGAGAGACAGGCCTAGATACCCAGTTCGTGTGTGTGTGTGTGTGTGTGTGTGTGTGTGTGTATGTGTGTGTGTGTGTGTTAGTGTGTTAAGGGCTGGCCTGGTTTTACATACAAATTGGATGCGCATTAAGTTCCTGTCAGTTGAAGCTGGTCTCAAGGGTACAGAGAACTGACACATATGTGTTTGGTTTTGACTGTGAGTGAATGTGCATGTGTGTGGTACTGTATAAAAACACTGTGTGACACCCTTACATGCCCAAACATGACTTCTTTTTTTTTTTAATTCAAAGTTTGTCCGACACTTTTGGTTACTTCAATACTAAAAAACATTGAACATGAAGGGAAGGGAACTGATTAGATTTATTTGGTGCAGTAAACCGGTAAGAAAACATTCACTTGGTCTAAGAACAACAATAAAACACGATGAGGTAAACAATTAGATTGTTTCAGTATAAAACAGGTAAGTGTAGATTTCAAATACAGAGCATAAAAACAACCTTATAGATACCTTCAAATACAGAGCATAGAATCAACCTTGTAAATACATTCAAATACAACAATAAGCAACATAAAGTAGGCATAAATAGTACTTAGATTTGAATGTTTTCCTAAAGGTAATTCCAAGCACAGAGCATAATGTAAACAATCTAATGAAGATAAAGATAAAACAGTAACTCCATTCTTTTTTTTTCTTTTTTTTTTAGTGTATCAAAGTCACTAAGGTACTATGGAGGCTGTTGGCACCTGGCAGGGTACCTTGCCCACACCGGGACTGTGTCTTCATCCTCTTTTTCTGCTGCAGATGTGTCGCGCAGGCAGGGGTTGAGCTTCTTGAAGAATGAGGGGTTTCTTGTCACACAGTGTCCACTCTGCTCAGCCGTGACCATAGAGCCTTTGACAGTGGTCACTCTGTATGTTTTGGGACTGTAGGCTGGGGTAAGCTTATTGTGCCTGGGCTGAGAGCACAACACCATGTCGCCAGCTTGGAGAATGTGAAGTGCAGTGTGACAGTACACCTTCATTTTGGCTTTGGCCTTGCGGTCTCTCCTGCGAAGATCCTCATCCAGTCTGATGGGCGTGCTTACTGAAGGCATCTTTGTGTGTATCTTGCATTTGAGGAGCAACTCAGCAGGTGATAATGTTGTGCTTTGTGGTGTTACACGGTACTCATGTAGAGATGCTGTTTCCAGGGGATGTTCTCCATGTGGGCAACACTGATTTACTTTCCCAGTGTTCTCATGAACCTCTCAGCAGTGGCGTTTGCCTGAGGCCACAGTGGTGTGATCTTTTGATGGCCGAACCCCATGTCGGCTGCAAATTTGCTGAACTGCTCACCGTTGAAGGGGGCCATTACCTGTCTTACTGATCTGGGGATGCCAAGCATTGAAAAGGTTTTTCCCATGACAGGGATCACAGAGTTTGCATAGATGGAGTTCATGATCGCCACTACAGGGTATCGTGAGTACTCATCCACGATAACTAGTAGGTGTTCACCTGTTGGCAGTGGGCCGTAGAAGTCTGCACTGACGTCTTGCCAGACCATGTCGGGGAGGTCTGACATCTGCAGGGACTCATTGCATGTCTCAGATGCAGTAGCTTGACATGCTAGGCAGTGTCGATCGATGTGTGGAAACCACTCCTTTTCTCTCAGGAGGGCCTTGCCTTTGTGATTCCCTGTCGGCCTCGTGTGCTAGCTGGAGGACCCTGTGCTGGATTGAGGAGCGAATGACAATCCTGGAACCTTTGAATATGATGTTTTTTTCATGGGAAACTGTAAGCTTATATTATTTCAGTACAGTGTCCTTTGTGACTGTGTGCCATGCAATATGTCACATAAGCGTGCTGACTTTTTGTAGCATTTCATCTTTGACATTCTGGCACTTGATTTCATCCAGAGTCATTGTTTTTGGTGTTTTTTTCTACATGATGAAGTTTATGTACTCTTCAGCTACTTTTGTTGCACGGGTGGTTTTGGTGTGTGTCTGTGCTTGTATTGGGTGATGGGACATGTTGTCTGCCGAGTTGTCAGACCCTTTTCTGTATTCCACCCTGAGGTTGTATGGCGGCTTGGACCTCGGGCGAGTGCTTCGAGCTCTGTTTGGGAGTAACACCGATCAACATCGCTGAGCGCTCGGCTTGCATACGCCATAATGTGTCGCTTTGCCTTGTCCTATTGCAGCACTATTGCCCCTAGTCCTACGGGACTAGCATGGACAATGAGCTCTGTTTCCATGTTCGGGTTGATGTATGCTATTGTGATGTCACTGGTGAGGCTCTCTTTCAGTTTGCTCAGCGCTGCGTCCTGTTCCACACCCAACTGCCAGAAAGTGTCCTTCCTTGTGAGCTTTCTCACCTGCTCTATGACTGTAGCAGAGACAGCAATGAAGTGTGAGCAGCAGTTCGCCATGCTCGAGAGACTTCTTACCTCTGCTGCATCTTTGGGCTTGTTGGCTTGGCGCATGCTGTCAGCTTTCCTTGGATCAGCTGAGATGCCACCATCGGAGAACACAAACCCAAATACGAACCCAAAGAACTCTAGTCGAATCTTGTTGAACTTGCACTTCTTTCTGTTCAGTGAGAGGCCATGTTCTTTCAGTCGCCGGAGCACAGCAGTCAGGTTCTTGCCGCGGTCAGCCTGCATTTCCCCGTTGATGATGACGTCATCAATGAGGTTTTTTACTCTACCAATGCCCTGGAGCGACTGATGAATGGCATTTTGAAACACTTCCACAGCTGAGGAGATGCTAAAATTGAGGCGCTTGTGCCTCCTCAGGCCAAGGTGGGTTATAAACGCGGTGATTTATCGGCTGTCAGGATGTAATTCCAGCTTGTGGTACCCCCTCGTCAGATCTAGCTTTGAAAACACCGTCGCTCCATTCAGTTCATGGATGACATTGTCTATGGTAGGAGTCAACTGACATTCTCTTTGGATGGCTGCGTTTGCCTGCCGTGTCTCGAAACACATGGCTACCTTGTCGGGGTCCGTGGGCTTCGGTGGCGTTATGATGGGTGATACCCACGGTATGGGGCTGTCACTTTGTTATTGATGTCCTCAGCTTCTGTAGCTCAGCTTCAACTTTTCCACGCACACGGAACAGGACTCTGCGGTGTGGCTGGAATGTTGGCTGTATGTCAGGGTTGACGTGTAATGTGACTTGAAAGTCCTTGAGCTTAGCAATGCCGTAGAAAAGCTCGGGTAGCTGTTTACAAGCTTGTCAGCCACTGTGAGGGTCATTGAAGGAGGCCCTATAGAGTGTATGATTTTGATTAATCCCAGTTCATAAGCCGTCTGGCAGCTGAGTAAGGAGCAGCCATCACCTTTGACCACCTAGAATGCTCCATCTGTCTTGTTCTTGTTCCGCGCCTCCATGCTGCCTATGAACTTCCCTAGGATGGCCAGTGTGTCTTTGGACCCATAGGCCAGTATTCTGAGATCTGTGTGCAGGAGGCGAGGCTGGAGACTCATGTTGTTATATGTCTTTTCGCTGATGATGTTTACTGCAGCACCGGAGTCGATCAGGGCATGCGCTCTGTCTCCATTAAGTGTGATTTTTGTCAGTGGCTGCTTAATGCCTGTATTGCGTTTGACGGTATATGCATAACATTCATCACTGCTTGAAGATGACTCACGTTGGGCTGGTTCACACTGAGCTGGTTCAATTTGGGTTCCTATCTGGCTGACTCTTCTTCTGTAGCCTTTCTTGTATGTCCATATCTATATTCTCAGCTCTGTATGTGTGGTTTTGATCTACACTGCCTTGTAAAAGCCATTCCCCTGGGCTCACCACCCACAGGAAGGGTCAAGGGAGTCGGGTGCAGTGTGAGCAGGGCGGTGGCCGGAGCGGCGTACTTTGGCGATCTGGCCCTTGGCTGCAGAAGCTGGCTCTTGGAACATGGAATGTCACCTCTCTGGCGGGGAAGGAGCCCGAAGTGGTGCGTGAGGCTGAGAGCAGTTCAGCATTTCATCCTTCTTGGGGTCCCTAGGGGGGCTGCTAGAGAGCGCTCCTTCTGGGGACTCAACTGGGAGACTCCAACGCTTATGTGGGCGACAACAGTGCAACTTGAAAGGGCATGATTAGGAGGAACAGCCCCCCAATCTGAACCCGAGTGGTGTTTTGTTATTAGACATTTGTGCTCGTTACGGATTGTCCATAACAAACACCATGTTCAGACATAAAAGTTGCCCATATGTGCATTTGGCATGGACTTGCGGCTGCACGTCCTGGACACTGGGGTGAAGGGAGGGGCAGAGCTGTCAATTGATCACCACCTGGTGGTGAGCTGGCTCCGATGTTGGGGGAGGGTGCCGGTCAGACCTGGTAGACCCAAATGTAATGTGAGGGTCTGCTGGAAACGTCTGGCAGAGTCCCCTTTCAGATGGAGTTTCAACTCCCACCTCCGGCAGAGCTACATCCGGGTCCTGAGGGAGGTGGGGGACATTGGGTCCGAATGGGCCATGTTCCGCACTTCCATTGTTGTGGTGGTAGATTGGAGCTTCAGCCGTAAGGCGGTCGGCGCCTGTCAGTCGGCAACCCTAAAATCGCTGGTGGACGCCAGGGGTGGGGGATGCTGTCAAACTGAAGAAGGAGTCCTACCGGCCTTTATGGCCTGTGGGGCTCCGGAGGCAACTGACAGGTAAGTGGCATGCAGGTTCAGTGGTCGCCAAGTCAAAAACTTGGGTGTGGGAGGAGTTCGTGGTGACCATGGAGAATGACTTCCGGTGGGCTTTCGATGAGATTCTGGTCCACCATCCGGCGGCTCAGGAGGGGAAAGCAGTGTTCCATCAACACTGTATACAGTGGGAGTGGGGCGCTGCTGACCTCACCGCGAAAAGTTGTAGATCGGTGGCAGGAATACTTCTTCGACCTCCTCAATCCCGCCGAAATGCCTTTCAATGAGGAAGCAGAGCCGGGGGACCCTGGAGAGGGTTAGGGTTAGGGTTCCTAATTCCAGGCTGAAGTTACCGAAGTAGTCAAATAGCTCTTCAGTAGTGGGGCCTCGGGGTTGGATGAGGTCCTCCCTGGGTTTCTCAAGAATCTGGATGTTTTAGGGTTGTCCTGGCTGACACGCCTCTGCAGCATTGCGTGGACATCGGGGGACAGTGCCGCTGGACTGGCAGACTGGGATTGTGATCCCCCTTTTAAAAAGAGTGATTGGAGGGTGGGCTCCAACTATAGAAGGATCACACTCCTCAGCCTCCCTGGTAAGGTTTATTCAGCGGTCCTGGAGAGGAGGGTCCGCCTGGTCGTGGAACAGTGGCCCAGCTCTTTACCCTCAGCAGGGTTCTCGATGAGTTCTACATGTGTTTTGTGGATCTGGAGAAGGCATTTGACCGTGTCCCACGAGCAATTCTTTAGGGGGTGGCTACTGGGATTATGAGGTACCAAACCCCGTTATACGAGCTGTTCGGTCCCTGTATGACTGGTGTTGGAGCTTTGTCTGCATTGCGGGTTGTAAGTTGGACCCCTATCCGGTGAGATTTGGACTCCGCCAGGGCTGCCCTTTGTCACGGATTCTGTTCATAACTTTATGACAGAATTTCTAGGCGTAGCCGGGCAGTCGAGGGGATCTGGTTTGGCGGCCACAGGATCAAGTCTCTGCTTTTTGCAGATGATGTGGTTCCGTTGGCTTCATCAAGCCATGATCCCCAGCTCTTGCTGGAGCGGTTCACAACTGAGCGTGCAGCGGCCGGGATGAGGACCACCACCTCCAAATTCAAGACCATGGTGCAAAACTGGAAACAGATGGAGTGCCCACTCTCTCAATTTACCAGTCGATCTACTTGCCTACCCTTACCTATGGTCATGAGTTGCAGGTAGTGGCAGAAAGAACGAGATTGTGGACACAAGCGGCAAAAATTAGTTTTTTCTAATGGGTGGCCGGGCTCTCCCTTAAAGATAAGGTGAGTGGTTCGGCCATTCGTGAGGAACTTGGAGAATATTCGCTGCTCCTCCGCATAGAGATCAGTCAGATGAGGTGGCTTGGGCATCTGGTCAGGATGCCCCCTCGATGCCTCCTGGGGGAGGTATTCCGGGCAGGGCCATCTGGGAGGAGGCCACGGGGAAGACCCAGGACATGCTGGAGAGAGTATGTCTCTTGGCTGGCCTGGTAGCGCCTTGGGGTCCCCCCAGAAGAGCTTGACCATTTGGGTGAGGTGAGGGAAGTCTGGGTCTCCCTGCTCTGGCTGCTGCCCCTGTGACCCGACTTCAAATAAGCGGTGGAAGATGGATGGATGCCTTGCAAAGTGGTTTTGCTTTACACTGTTTGCCTCTTGCTGGGCATTCGTTTGAGTGTGGCCCCTCATTCTCACAGTTTCTGCACCGGTCATTACTGCGACCTTGACTGGTATACCGGTTCCTTCTCTTCTGGGTTTGTTTGTGAACTTGATTAACTGTAGCAGTGAGATTGGAACCTTCTTCAATTCCTTTTGACCATAATTCAGGTAGTTTAAGAGTCCTGCCGTATTCAAGGGAGTTCTTTTAGTGTCTTTTTACTCTCCCTCAAGCCATATTTGTGCACCTTGGATGACGTACAGCTTTGAATGATATGTGACTTTATTTTATTGTCAACATCACTGAACTTGCAGTGTTTGGCTCGCATGCGAAGTCTGATAGCATAAACATCCAAATTCTCACCAGACAGTTGTGTAGCTTTTCTGAGGACATAGACCTCGTACTGGACATTCTTTCTTGGTGCGACAAAGTCATAGTTTTGCCTTCATTTCCGCATACTTGTCTCCGTCTCCCCCCATCATGTTGTAAATGTCATGCACTCTCTCACCGGCCAGATGAAGCATAAGGGCTTTCAATCTTGCATCCGCGCTGATGATCATGGCAGTGTTGTTCTCATATCTCTCAAGCCATTGCGGTCCGACAGAGCTCGGTTCACTCTCTGCGTCGAATGGTGGTACAGCTGGGCCGTGTGATGGCATCATGTTGACTATTATGACCGTTACGACCATTACGTTACTAACTAACTAGCACACTTACAACAGGGATCAGTTAGCTGATCAAACTCTTTCGCTACAAACATCTTCCGCATGTAATAATCCCCTCTCCGGGACAAGCGCCGGTGTATTCGGTCTTTACTTTGATCTCAGTCGCCAATGTGACATTTATGAGTTGTACTTATAAGATATGCTCAAAATGATGACACGGCGCTACATGATATGCTGCTTTATTGCTGAGGGAACTTATGCAACTCTCACCCAAGACATCACGGCCAAATTACGCTTACACCAACGTCATGACGTAAGCAGTACCTGCAAACATTAACATCGATACAGTCCACTGGTGTTATCTGAAAATTACAGGCACAAGAGTGTATTAGGCCAGATTTGGAAGTCTGAGAGGATGATTTGATATTTGAAATGATATATGATATAATATACCGACTCTGCGTCTGCTTGTACTGTAAGGGGTGCGACGTTAATTCAAGTTGCAGCCATCAGCAGCCACTGCTAAAATATGGCGACTGCTGCTACTGATTTTATTTGGCCTCTATGATCACATGAGAGGAGAATGTCTCTTTGAAAACTCAAGGCCTCTTGACACAAAATTTCAAGGAGGGCAAGTTGCACAGTGTTAATGCCATGCTATCCGAATACAAGTGCACAAACTGAACGGAAAGGAAATCACAATGTGTATGGAAATTTTTGGTTTTGTATAACCTAATTGACCATTGCATTCATTTTGTGTGACATGAGCCAAACTGCAGTCAAGAAAATGTATTTGAATCTATATATATGTATGTACGTTATATATGAATAACATTTGCAATATTGTTGTCTGCTACAGTAAAGCTTGCAGTTGTAGCCATTTTGTAGGTTGATAAATGCCACAGATTCAAAAACCCAAAGGCTTATCTATGATGGACTGACCTTTAAGGTGGATCAGCTAATCCCACTTTGGGGACACGCCAATACCGCAGATTTGCTTGAAAAGAAAATGTCTGAAAAAAAAAAAATTGAAATCTTATATCTTCCGCAAAACTTTTATAATGAATCGCATATATCGAGCTTGTTATTTATCAGCACAAATCTTGCCAAAGTGTAAGCATCTCTATCTACATTATGTCCAGTGACCAATCAGAGCTCATGTACTTTAAGACCTCGGCTAAAGCTGTGTTGGGACAATAAAGTTTTCATTACTAATGATGATTTAATTTCCATTCAATCCTCTGGAGCATGACATTACAAAGTACATTTGGGGAAAGATTGAAATCCAGTTGTTTGAATCAGTCATTTCTCATTTCCTAAATACTCTGAAACTGATACTTTTATGTTTTTTCACTGCACGTCATTTATGACAAAAATTGCACGATTACCTGTGCTGCCCTCCCTCCCTCCAGAAAAAGGCAAATTCCTTAAGTGTTTATGCTATCAGTTTCTACTTGCTATCTCACCTGCTTTTCCATAGTTACCTATCTGTGACGAACTACTGTTTTTTGTTGTTTTTTTTAAATCTAGGTAATTGGAGCAAGTATTGTTTTGTACCGCAGCATCGTGTTCCGCTTAGTGGATGTAAGATTTTGTGGTTAGTCTAGTGGTTAGTCAAGCCTCTAATTCCAAAGTGCCCCAGAGGTAAGAAAAAAACAGAGATGTAACAACATAGGTCTCGATTAAGAAACCTATTGGAAAATGATGATTTCAACCGGAAGTAACTGCGCTGAGCCTGTCCATATTATGTTATCCATTTTGGTTCATTTCTTACAGCTGTTTAATGTCTTTGAGGCCTGTCTTTCACTCCATTAAGCCTCATGATATTGAAGCTACCCATAAAGATAATGTCGGTCCTTCACAGTGTGTTTATTTACTGGAGAAATGCCACTTCTAAATCCGTTTGATAATGTTGCATTTAATGTGATATTAGATTGGATTTAGCTTTTAACTGGGACTCTAATTGCAAAGATAGCTTTATTTCAAATGAGGATAATGGACTGTAGGCAAGAATGTTTTCCAAGCACTATTCTACATGAAAAAATGAAAATAAATAAATAGATAATGGTAATGATAAGAATGATAGTAATAATATTGTGTTTTTTTTTAATTCATATGTTAAGGCAGAAAATCAGATTTTCTAATTGTCAATTTTAATAGACAGACAAAAACACACTGAACCTACGAACACATAGAATGTAAGTAATCCAGTTTTCTTGAAGTTCATATCAAAATGTAGCACTAAACCCCTGATTCCCAAATTAAATATTTCAGTCGGCTGTCACATAACCTATATCAATGAATATAACTACGGTGTTACTCAGGAGTAGGGTTTAAAAAAACAACCAACAAATTGAATTGAATCTACGCACTTCATGCATGAAAGACAAATGAAATCGAAACAATACTATTGGCGAGACCAGCTTTATGATGGACTCTGGGGTAGGAAAATGGGTTATCACGAATTTCCCCTATGGCGATCAATAAAGTACTATCTTACCTTATCTTATCTTGTGAAAATATCATGGTAATAGTCAAACTAAGTGGACATGACATACGAGTGCTTTGGAGATCGTTCACAGTCTGAGTTAATACTCATTGATACCTTTTTTGAATGCCATTTTTATAATATATGCATATACATGGGAATGTAAAAATTCCATTCAAATATATTTGCAGACATCGGCGGGTGAATTATCATTTGATACCCGGAAGGCAATTCTGATCATACCCTCCCTTAAATCTTCAGCACGAGGTACTCTGCAGGGAAAACCTTTCTTTCATTTTGTGGTTCTGTCCAGATGAACAACACTAACTTTGTCGGGGATCTAGACTCATCAATGTGACTATCCTCAGGATAAAACTGAATGACGGTGATCAAAGACTTCCCTGTCTCTGAATCCTTTTATGCCAAAAAAATAAAGCCAAGAGCCTAATCCAAGTGTGATATGTCACATATGCAAGTGTTGCTCATCTATAGAACCCATCTTGTTGAGACAAAAGAGGAGAGCAATCCTCTGATTTGGCTGAGGTGACTGAATTGAAATGACTCACGTTTAACACAATACTCAGTGTGCTGCTGCAGAGTTGTTGGAATTGAATTCATTCCCACATGGTTTAACACACAGTCGACACACAAAATGGAGGACCATGTGACGTCACCAAATAGCGCTACCAAAGCAGAGTCACAGCCATTCTAAGACTAATGGTTCGTTGTTTTGAAAATGCAAAAGCGGAAGTTTCATTTTTGCAAAAGAACTTTCATATGTTAACAGACTTTCATGAAGGCAGGCATAGCAATTGATTGAATTCATTAGCATTTTAAGATACACTCTGCTACAGCTAAATTTAGTCTGAAAGTGTTTGTGGTGTGTGACAGCAATCAGAAAATCAGTTTTCCAGAACTCACTGCTGTGTCAGTTATCTGAACTAAGCACTGGTCATATTATTGGAGAGCCACTCAACGGAACACACAGCGTATGTTAATACTGAGCAATAAATCATTCTAATTTGATGGTCCCCTGGTATATTCTGATACTTTGCTGCATAGTTCAGGAAACTGCATTTAACTAAACAGGTCACGCACGCACGCACATTATCTAATAACTTAATCCAGCTAAGGCTTTTAAAAGGCAAGCCCTTCACCCACTTAAAAGTCAATGTATGTGGATGTATTTAGATGACTAATGAGGCAGTCAAGGAAAAAAAAAGACCATTTACCTGAAAGGTTAATAAGACATTACTCAAAAACCAAGAATATACAAATGTGGATGCAAGTGTACGTTTGGGTCGGGTGTAATGGGGGTTTTGGTGACAATGTGCACCAGAAGACACGCAATTGGGATCAAAATAGCCGTCTGTACAGTAAACACAGTTATGACGTCATTAAAAAGAATTAAAATGTGACTTTAAATTGGAAATACACTGCGATAAGTACTTTCTTGACAATCCTGCTGGGTTAAGTAAAACCATATAGTGCAGTGATCAATAGATAGTCAACTTTGGAAAACTCAAGGTCAGTAGGTTACTGATGCGGCCGCTTTTCACCACTTTGATAATGATGGGAATATATTTATAACTTTTTCACGAGCCTGTGATTTTTAAAGCTGATATATTGCAGTTTGGATGATTTGGGAGTTGCTACAGGTTTTAAATAAATTTAAAAAAAAAGGCATGTGTATAGCTTCTTGCCAGACTGACATGGTTTGGTCATGTACAGAGGAGGGATAGTGAATATATAGTTAGACAGATGCCGGAATTGGAGCAGCCAGGCAGGAGAGAGGATATGATGTTCGTCGATGTGAGAGAGGATACAGAGAATAGGGTTAGATGAAGAGGGTTGATTCACTGTGGCAACCCCTGAAGGGAAAAGCGGAAGGGAAAGAAGATTTAGCTTCTTCTTATTATTATTGAAAGGTAAAATCATTAGGAGAAAGCGACTAAATATTTACATGTCACATCAACAACTTTAAATTCATCAAGTAAAGGAAACAAAATGTTTCTTAATATGTTGAACTGAGACTTAACATCTTCATCCTCAGTCAACCATGTGACACTGTGTCATGTCAGCTAGTGGGGAGGCGGAGAAAAACTATAAAATACAATGACTTCAGTCGACACTTCAAACTCAGCATCAAAATGGTTAAGAGTCATCCAGACAATTAATTTGTTGTTTGTGCATCTTAACAGTTGTGGCTCAGTCATCATCAACCAGCCACAACAAGCTGCTGCTTTCAAAAGGATGCCTTGATTAGCACTGACAAGTGGAGCTGGATGTGGTATCAGCGCCGGCACCGTTATCAAAGGTAAGAGTTTTTAAACATTCAGCTCGACTGGCAAATAATTAGAGATGAAAGTTAAACATCGTGAAAGTAAACCTCCCTCCCCAAAAGCTACAATTAAGGAAGAAAAAAAACAACCACATGAAAAGATTTTGCATTTGGAATATCTGCAGAGACAAATATCCCGATGGATGTTCTGTACGCACAATTTCAAACTGCTCTCTTTGATCAGTGGATGGATGATGCCTCGTCATTTACAACATGGCTCTGAATGGTAAAAACTGCCTGGTGACAGGGCGACGCCTCTCGTCAAAAGCAGATCTCGCGGCTTGACGCTCAACATGAATGAAGGACAATATCGATCACGTGAAGCTGCAAATGTCACTGAACATGAAATTAACGAGTGGCTGCTTCCCATTTCTACCCACACAAATGGGAAGGCACTGATGGAATAGTAAAAGCTCAAACCACTCAACATTACAATTATTATTATTATTATCATGATATGTTTTTCTTTTAAAATATATATATCTGTGCTGAATTTTATGCCAACACATGCAGCAGTATTTCTATTGATAGAGGCATATGGAGTGGGCTAAAGCAGCTTAGCTTGTACCAAATGGTTCAAAGGAAAGGTGTTTACTCCTACTATTTCTTAATACCTGCCAGTTTCAAATTCTATAACTTTGCTTAATTATGGAATTTACATATCTCAGTCGAATTCCTTATCTTAACTGTAGATGAATGAAAAGTCAAACTCAGTGACCTTGAGTATTTCCAACTAATAATATGAACATTTACCTTAATACGCAGGAATACAGCCCTACATCATCCAATTCTGCAGGTCGAAACCATATGGCGTCCTCCTCCTTGCTCATCCGTGTACCATCGAAACTGATGGGCTCCTCAAAGTCCCCGTGTCCTGCACTCTTGTACCACATCAGGCTGAGTCCTGCACTTTGTGCATGGGTGTAGTTGGCCCGAATATATCCATAGAATAGAGCACATTTAATCCGTACTGGTTCCCCGAGAAGTACCTTGTATCTCAGGTAGTCCACGGACCAGTCTGTGCAGCCTTCCACTGAAAAAGAAGTACAAGAGCAGTTCAATTAAACAGGGCTGAACGAGCGATAATATTTTTCTGAACAAATTAAAGAAATCATGGAATAAATGTGTGGTAAACAGTATAAGAACACTTTCACTACAAAAATAAAGTGCAAATTCACCAGCAGGCTGACTTGGCTGCTGCTGCAGGCCTTCTAAACCCTTCTAAGGCCTTAACTTATATTGTCTTATTTTGGGTTTGTAATTATTTTTTTCAAGTAACTGTGTAAAGGGGTGTTTGAAAAATGGTTAATTCTATTTCGATAGTCATGTTTCATTTGAAAAAAATGAAGAAAAATAATATCAAAATCAAAATCTTACCTTTGAATATATTTTCATATATTTTAGTTACTTTTTTTAATGGCTAACATATATGTACACTTACTGTCTTTTCTAGAATAAATGCTCTTAATTTCTCTAGATTCAAATATCAACTTTTCCAGAAATGTTTGTAGAACAGTTTGTGAATATTAAATTTTCTTCTTCTTGTTGCAACTTTGCTTGTTCTTTGTCAAATCTTATCTTGGCAACTGAACTTCTCATCAGTTCTTCAGTTCTTTCAGGCCACATGGGCAAGAAACCTCAGAAAAAACTGAAGAGACCTCTTCAGAGGAGAGGTGAACCATCTTCAATGAAAGAAACCTCCAGTTGCCACAACAAGATTTGACACCAGTTGAACATGAGCTCGATGACTGAGAATCTTAACAAATTCTCTGCTAGTTCCTGAACAGAATGAAATATTTCAGGCAAAACAAGACTATGTATGTTGTGTTTCTTTTCGAAGTTTGATGGATGGGACATCAGAGTTGTCAAGGGTAAATGCTTATTTATGGCATTTGAGGAGGCAACTTTATGATGAGTCAGAATTAAATGTTTCCTAATCAGTCGAGATGACTTTTTCCATTAACCAAAATGATTTCACAATCTTCTTGGAGTGGAAAAAAAACAAACATTGCCACAGACTGACAAGTTGTGCCCATATCAATTCATAGCTGGTATCCGTATTGTTATTAGTGAATTGTGGATATTGAAGAGTAATTTCATCAGTTGAACTGCAAGGTCACTGCATGCAGTCCAGCCCCGTCTTTGAAAACAATTTCATAATCCAGTCACGCATCAGCCCCATTCATAAATTGTGAAGGCAAAAACTACATCAATCAAGTTAAAAAATTGGTGCTGATGACAGTCATCTATATTTAAACTGAGAGCAATATATGGTGCAGCAAGTCCACATCCATTTTCAACAGATACCTAGAATACTATTTCCTGTCATATTGGAATGTGGAGGAAGACTCACTCATTTGAGAGTTTAATATGTTACCACTATGAATGCCACAGCTGGGCAATATGGACCTTTGCTGTAGAGGACCAAATGTCAGTCAAAACTCACTCAACATAGAATTACTTCCCAAGAAACGCAAAATCATGTTTGCCAAACTGCAATTTATTTATTAATTTTTCTTGTCTCGGAGCGGATGAGATTCAAAACACCAAATATTAAATTCACACATGCAATTTTCTAAAAGTCACAGAAACCATTCAAACTCCTGATTAAAGTTCTCATACAGCTCTGGTTTTGCGAACAGAAAGACATGAAGAGAGGCAGCACATTTAATAACCAGCTTCAACCAGGACATTTGAGAAAATAACAATTCGAATATAGAGAGCAAACAGGTACAAGTACAATGTATGTTCAACCTTAACACAAAGGAAAATCTCAAATGTAACCCATGTTGCATAGTTACCCCACTCTGCAACCCTTGAGTTCGATAGACGTATCTATTAATATGTACGAAGAGAAGTGCTTGCATGAAAGGAGGAAGTGTTTATAGCTTTAACAATGCCTGGTTAACGTAGAGAGAACCTGTACATGAGCTTAACATCATGGCTCCCCTCTTCTGACAAACGCCTGACTCAATGAAAGCAAACATCAAATATGGCACAATTAAAATGTAAAAATAAAGGTAGAAAAATAAAAGTTTTAGCATCTTTCTTGAACATTCGCCACTTATATGTACTTAAGCCTTCAAGCCAACCTGTATATTTAAAATCTTCCCTTGCTTGACATTTGGGGTACCTGCATCCACTTGACATTTGGGGTACCTGCATCGGCTGACAAAGATCATGTCATGTCATGGCTCAGAAACAACAAAGGGGCCAAAAGGTGAGACCGTTTCTATAAGATGTTCAAGATTGTTATTGTAGATATGCATACAAATGAATATGGCTTCAATTTTTGGAAATGGCTTCAATTTTTTCTCAGAGATTTGTACTTTAAAATATCTAAATCATTTCTGAGTATCGCACGCGCCGCTGTATCAGCCCATGATACGAAATGAAACCACTTCATACATAAATAAATAAATTGTTCCAGTACATAGTTTAGATAAAGATACCTTTTCAGTATTTTTATAATTTATTTTATTCATGTATTCTATCAAAAGTCTCGTCACATTCCTTGGTCATTAGAAACACTAGTATGCCTCTGGCTTTAGCGAGACACCAAGCACTGTTATCATAACCTGCTTTGTAATCCAAACAGCTACAGTGTGAGATTAATGAGTTTCCACGAAATGTAAGGAATTAGCAACAGATACACAGCACAGATCTTCATTTGTAATCTCTACCTACAAAGTGTGACAACCTGTGGGTTTCATGTTTTCTTTTTTATTTAATGTAATTCAATTTTTGAATCTATTCATTGAATCTCTCCTCCGATACCATCAAAAGAAAGCTTGTTTGCCTTTGGCCAAACCTGGAGGTTGTGCCTTCACTAAAAATCAGTGATGATGAGCTGCTTCTTCCTTTGGAGAACAGTCTACATCGAATGCTGAATTTAGTGGCTCATTCAGGAAACAAGACATTATGATACAACCTCAATACTGTTAAAGGTTAATTTTGAATGATATTTCCTAATTGATACCATGAAGTGTTCAATTTTCAAAATTTATAAAAACACCATGAGCACAGATGGTAACATGGGAAGGATGCATCTGCAGCAAAGATTGTACCAAAAATAAGTTCTGCTCATTTTTTTATCTTTCTGATTTTAAGTGAAAGAGAACGTAAATGCAAGACCTTAAAATCGGGGTGTTTCACAGTGGAGCAGAGTATTACCAATTATCTTATCCCCGGTGATAAATGTTTCAATAAGCCCAACTAGCTGACCACAAAATCAGTTTTTGCTCTGTTAAGTTATTCTGCTGAGCCTGACAGAAAAGGGCATTTACTCAAAAATGATTTGGGTTTGGCTGCACAGACTTGCTTTGGTATCAGAGAAAAACAAGTAAATGTGACAGTGCCACGTATCAGATAGACAGCCCATGTACTTGCCTTTCGCATCAGTATGGTAAATACAAGCTTAGTCCCCTTTTCCACCTTATTACTGATGTATTTATTTTCAGCAGGAATTTTTCCTAGTGCTTAAAAAATTGAATAGTATCTGAGGTAATGGGATTGAGGAAAGTGCATTCACACAGAGCACATAACATAAAATTTGACTAATGCAGATGCAATGGGCTACATAATTAAATATTGGTGAAGTGTCTAATTACGCCTAAATATATGTGTAATTTACCTCAGGTTTTTCAACAGTGAAATTGTCATCAGATTAAATTTTTTTTTTCAAACTCCCAAGGCATTTCATTTACCTACAAGATTAAATGAATGCTCCCTATCATACACCTAACATTCCCTGTTTTTTAGACTTTTGATAGAGGGTTATCATTCATTTCAGTAAGTATGGATGGGAATTCCACATATTTTGTTGGCAGGAAACAAATATTGCATAAAACCCAATTGAACCCAATTATCATTACTCTGTTCACCAGATTGCCATTTTGCCGGATCACAATCGGTGAGGGAATTAGTCAATCTGCTGAGTGATAACACCAACTGCAGACTCTTTTCAACAACTTGGGCCATCAAAGAAAAAGGCAGCATTTTTGGCCGTCATTTTCATGTCTCATAATCGAAAAGGGGCAATTCCACAGTCTCTGTCCTGCATGACTGCCAGGGTCCAATGAACTAAGGTTGTCTGCTATCATCTCTTGCCTGTTGGCAAAAGACAGCAATAAAAATGAAAGCGTGCTCCTCCATTTAAAAAGTGGTATCTTACCAAGCTTTAGTGACACCACATCAAAATCAGCTCTCTGAGATGTAACCCAGTTTAATCACCTAATTAAACAAAGATAGGGCGATTTTTCATGCCTGCCTTGGCTTTATGTTTGTCCCATTTGTCCAACTCTGTAAAACACTGACTCACCCTCATGTTCAATGCTTGTAAACAAATCCAAACTAGAGGTGAGAATTCCGAGTATTAATCCTATTAAAATGGTTCCAAACTGTTTAATTCCAACAAAATGCAAGTCTGCATATACACATATCTAAATATATATAAACTCAATGGGAAGAAAAGTGTGTGCGCTTCTCGAGATTTATTGTCTTGATCTGTTCACTTATTATGGGCTCCACTGTTGATTCTTCCTGTCTTCTGACTCTTCACCAACGATGCAAAAAGCCAGTCTTTGCAAAATAAAATGAAATACCCCCTTTACAACCATTGGTTGTGCACTCCTTTTGCAATTTGCCAGAGGAGATTATAAACTGGCATGAAATGCTCCTGCACATCTTTTTAAATGCAATCAAGAAATTGCAACATTGAATATTGACAAAGGCAAGAAGCCAAATGTAAAATACACTTCATCTGAGCGGTCAAATCTGGAATCTTTTACAACACCCAACATCCCATTAACACATATGGTTGTCAACCCCACGCGTGTTCATGGGATGAAAAGAGGCTCCTGCAAATGTCAGATAATAGCAATAGATCTGGCAGGTAATCAGTACTAATTATAAAGCTTCTGAATGGCTTGATTTTTTATTTTTTTTTTAAATTAGTTTATCTTTTCATTTTGTTAAATAGTTTTATTTCATTATTTTTTTGTAATTTTTGATACGTTTTACTGCAAACTGTAGCCCATTTCACATTTTGGTGCAGCGGTTATGTAAGACTGCCCTAAATATCAGCAACGAAAAACAAAAATTAAGACATTATAAAAATATATTTTCTCAACAGCCACTCCTATTATCTAAACCTCATATGTCAAACTCAAGGCCCGCGGGTCAAATCCGGCCCGCGGTGGGATTATCTTTGGCCCACAGGATAATATTTAAAAGCTGGCTCGTCGATATGTTGCAAGCACCATTATTGCAAGTCCCACCATGCACTACGAGTGTTGTGGCACGTCAATCGAGCACGGCAAGCGCGAGCTCCAACTGCTCATCTGCGAGCCTTGCTGAGTCACCTGTTGTCAACTGTCAGTCACCCCTCTCCCCCCAAAAATGTCTAAACGAAAGGTGGATTTTAAAAACAGGGTTTTAAGACAGGTGGGAGAGTGGCAGAGTATATGTTCGCAGAGAGAGCAGCGACACTTCTGATACTGCGCAGCTGTCAATTTTGGGGTTAAGATCAATGCATGGCACAACTACGGGAAAGGATATGTTTGAAGCGGTATGGATGCGGAAATGAAATGGGCCTGGCTTGCGATAAACTTGTAGCACTGACAAAAGATGGAGCGCCTGCGATGCACGGTCAAAAGAGTGGACGGGTGGGCAGGATCCGGGGAGAAAATGCACGAGGAATTACTCTGGAAAAGCTGCTTAAAGCAGCCCATTCTCATCCCCATGCGTCACCGCCTGACGCCTGAGGAACCCCTTTCTAGTCATTTTTCGACAGACCTGCAGCACCAGGTCTACATCAACAGTTGTATTTCTTTCTCAACCTAACAAAAATATAAGCCCAGTTAGTATTTTGCACATGTTCGTGTTCTAAATGAGAAATCGCATTCCTCCGCTTCCACTGACACGACACTAGACGAGAAAGGGTTGCCTGATGCGCCGGTATGTGACACATGGGAAAGTGTTGTTGAAAAATTAGAAAAAACAAAATAGACCCTTCTCCTGGTTTGTCGAAAAATGATGAGAAAGGGGTTCCTAATGCGTCAGTATGTGACGCAGAGGGAAGCTTCACCGTTCACCAGGCGGTTGACACATTGGGATGACAACGTGTTGCTTACAGAGCCATTAGAACTAAATGCAACAGATTTATTTTGTATATGATGTTTATGATTGTTCAAGTTCAAGTTTCTGGCTTAGACTAGAGAGCATCAGATAGCAGAAAACTGAACTGTAATATGTTTTCTTTTTGTACTTTTTTCTTGCTACCACAAGGCATGTTGGATTTTTCTTAAAAGATAATTCTTTTTTGGCTGTGGAAAAATGTTTTCATTAGAAATTACCCTGGAAATGCTGCAAATAGAGCCATAAGAAGTCGTTGCAACTGTTTTTTTATTTGCTTAATGTCGGTTTAATAGGCAATCATTTAAAAGCTTTGCAAGTTTCAGGGTCAATATGTGCCATTAGTTCATTTCAATCCAGTTTTTTTTCAAAACATTGAACCACTCCAGCCCTTGACTTGTACTAATTTTTAAATTTTTGCCCACTGTGTATTTGACTTTGACTCCCCTTTGACGCTTTAAACTATCATCTAAAAATAGTTATGTTGCCGTGTCCAGGTACATCTTTAAGACTTTTAACACACGATACTTGCAGGGAATGCCTGATAGTTTGATGAAAACCATTCTTTGTAGGTCAACTATCAGCAAACACCAGGTATGCTTAAGGGCTTGAATAACTGTCAATCAACCCTGACAGCAGTTCCTCTAATACGGACAGGAAGTGACATAAAGATGGAGAAGGACGACTGCAGATTGACAAACCCGCATGAAAACCTAACCCCATGCAGCTCTGGTATAAAGGGCAACACAATAAAGCTAAACAAATGTGCCATTCTGTTCCAGCCACATTTTACTGTCACTTAAAACTGAGTATGTGCTTCTTCTGAAAAGGTGGTGATCGGCTCATAAATTTGGCCGCAGGTCTGTTGAGGGGTAATCGTATGCAAATTGAGTTGGATGACCAGAGTGTCTGCTCTCTGGTTCACTACCATTTTTGTCCCAAAGAAGCCCCAGTCTAATTTAGTCAGAGAGATACACTCATCTGATTGGATGAACACACGAGAGTATGTGAAAAGATCTACACACACAAAATCTGTGAGGTGAAGCGACATCGACCTTTACTTTCCCTCCAGAACTGTGGAATTAGAACTGACCTGGCTCCCAGGTCCCGAAAGGAACATAACTTCCAAAACACTTTTGCTCGGAGAAGGGGGCCGGCAGTCGGAGTAGGGGGCTGGGATGGGAAGATATCTCGAAATGTTGACCTGCCATTTCCCACCTTGTGAAAACGCTGTCACAGCAGAGCGGGTCTCAATTAAGAGGAAAATAGCTCTGATGTGTGGGAAAGGTAACCTCTTGCCTGCTGGTTTCACAAGCGGAGATTACCTTCATGATTGAAGTACCTCCAGCAGGTTGAAAAAGAGAATGATTCATCAGCCAATAAAGCAATCAGCCACCTTCCTTTACATGTGAGACGCTCATATACACACTCACACACAGCATAAGGGCTCTGTAACAATAAGCAAGACTCATGCGGTCTCTGTGAGTTTTTTTTTCCACAAAATTGTTAGGAGTAAATAAAAGGCAATTCACTGCTACTGTAACGGCACCACAATTATAAAAAGAGTCAAATTCCCAAAATGACCACAGTTACGGGCCATATGGTAACATAAACGAATCTACAGCCATCTGGGTGTGCGAACAGTCAGCTATGAATGTGCAGAAGCAGTAAGAGAATGGGAGGTGCTAAGATTTAACATTTTTGGAGAAACTCTTAAAACAACAGTGTTTGGTATGGGTTGTGAACTTTAAGACACAGACAGTGAGATATGGCTTGTCGGAGCCAGTCCAATATGGAAATAAAAAGTTGGTCTTTTTCAGCAAAAACTTTACACAGACCAGGTATGAAACAATCAGCTGTTAGATTTAAAATTCAATTGGTCCAAAAAATTTATTTTCAACACGACCTTGATGTATTTTGTATTTCCTCCTACGGACACATCAGACTTAATTCCTTGATTTCCCAGGCAGGACGAAATTCAAATTATTCATAGCTTTCTTTTGACAAAATTATAATCACCTTATCATGCCTTTAGAAACTGAGTCAGGGTGACTCTTGCTCTTACATTTGTATTTCTGTAAAATTTATCACGTAAGTCAAAGGATAAATTCCCCGCTTTTTTCATGACAGTGACATTTATCTACTATCCTCTTTGCTGTTCATCACTAAAAGGAATAATCTCCATCTCTTGCTATCTTGCCTGCACTTTGGTCTCATGACACTTCATCTTCATTTGTTGTTTGTCTGCCTCAACTGCCCTATATTCACTGAAAGCCACCAAATTGTCATTTAAATGCATATGCTTGTGTGTGATCGAAGAAAGCATCAGCTTTTCTTTCAATCACAAAACGAACATTGCCTGAAATCTCAAAGGCATCCCTTTTCCCGAAGCAAATCCAGCTCTCCTGATTGGACCAGCCTCTGGAGGAGGCCATGCCTGCTGCCTCCAATCATGAGCTAAACGCTGATGGGGAGCATCGAGGGGAAGCTGATGGCGCAAGGGAAAATTAGCTCGGCTGGACCATCATGGCACATATTATGGAGTAAAAATGCAGAGAGAAAAAGAATACGATTACATTCAAATGATGCAATCAAAAGGTGTTGTCAAAATCGGATGAAAGTGGGCTTGAACAGTAAATTAAAACCTTTGAAAACAGTCTGAGCTCTGATGACAGCAAGCAACAGGCAGCTCTCGATAAAATCGGTACATGAACTTAAGGAAGTGGATTTAGTGCAAACCAATTTATCATTTTCAGGAAACAAATGCTCATATTGGTGCTCTCCAATGGAGTTCCTATGCCTTCAGTCTGCGAATACAAACTTGGTTCCAGTTCTGGGAAGCAAAGAAATACAGTATCGTCACAAAACAGATGAGCAGTTTCCTACATAGTTTTCAAGCTTTCTGTGAACGACATAAAGTTTCTCTGGCTACCCATCTCCTAAAATGTTTTTGTGCATGAGTCTCTCTTTTTCCAGGACATACCTTTACCTGATAAGAATGTATGACTGGCAAAATTTGCCATTCTTTGCCACCCGTGGCAGACATATTGTTGAATGTGACCTGATTGTCCTTACACTACAATGTTTTTAGCGAAACCTGCAATGAATTCACATCTTATACAGATGTCATACTGTTTGTGGACATGTGCGGTACAATATCATGGATGTTCTGTTTCTGTGGTGAATATTGTATAGTTGCCTTAGCTGGCATGGGTAAGGGATAGCTTATTAATTGTCAAATGGAGGTCAGGGACAGATCCTATAGAGTAGCAGTCTGTGTTGGTCCCAATTAAAAAAAAGGGGGGGCGAAGGGTATTCACTGCACACACTGCTCAGCCTCCTGAGGAATGCTTTGATTACTGGAAAAGGGGACTGTGGCTGATTGTAGAACATTTGATTGTCGGGGAACGATGTGGTTAATGTCTTGGACGTGGAAGAATGGACCAACTACTCTCCTTAAGGCTCATTTATGCTCACATTATGCGTGTAAATAGGCAAGTTAGTTTCAACCCTTGTCAAACGTCACTGCCCGCATTTTTCCCATGCATGCTCTGTGCTGCTAAGCTTGTTGAGCAAACGTAGCGATGGCAGAGGAGCTTGTGATAACATGCATTCTAAGATTCTAAGAAAGGGACACAAACAGAGGCAGTGCAGTAGACAGCCGTGGTCTGTGTGGCCATTAAATACACCGTGGCATGTGGATGGAGGATACTTCTCCCTAGTGGTACCAATGCATTGTTGTCTTCTTGTTCTCTGTTCCTTTTTCTAATTCCTTTCTATAGTGCAATACTGGCCCGACAACCTACGTTGGTACTGCTACGTTGCTGCGTTTGGCTAGGCAATAAGAAGTTCATCAAAGCTGTACAGAATTATGCACAAAGCAAATGCAGAGGATGGCCAGAGGGCTCCATGCACGTGTTTGCTGATTTAATTTTGAGCATAAATGACCCTTCAGAGTATGATCAAGCTGTCCACATGCGTTTCATTTACTTGGAGAGGGCATATGACCACATCCTCCGGGGTGTTCTGGGGGGTTGCTGAGACAGGATAGGGTTCTGGGGTTGTTATGAACCATCCAGTCTTGGTAGAAATGCTGCAAGAGCTGTGTCAGCATTGTCAGCAAAATTTTCAAACAGTTTCCAAGGGGCGATGGGCTCTGCAAGGGATGTTTTTTTTTTTTCTTTACCACTGATTCTGATTCTGTTCATGGTTGTCATGGACAAGATTTATTTTGGCATAGTGGTCACTAACTTACGGTCAAAAACCTTGGGTCATGATTAGATAGAAGGGGGCCAGACTTGGTCTTAGATATGGGGGGAAACACAGACATTCTGCAAGAGCTCTAGGTGGAGTTGCTGCTCCTTCAGTCAAAATTATTTAGCTCAAGAGGTTCAGGATGCCTTTCAGGCATATCCCGGTAAGTCCACCGGGAAGGAGGCTCTGTGGTCAGCCCAGAGCACCCTGCAGATATTATGTCTGTTTTGGGAAAATGCTGAGATCCCCCAGGTACAACCCCGCCACTTCCAAGAATATAAATGAATGCATTGAAAAAAAAGACTAATCTGTTAACATCGACATCCAAATCTGACAAATATGACCTGACTTTTTTGATATTACAGGATTATCATTGCTCCCAAATGGGATGAATTCTCCTGGGCAATCCAACTATGAAAATGAACTTGTATCCATATGTTTATTCCCAGCTCATCTCTCTCACAGACAAACATTTGACAAGGAGCAGCTGCAAAGCTGATCCTGTTATTGCTGGGGTGTTTCCTCCGGAGAGAGCACTATATAATCAGAAAATCATCCTTCTGTTCCCCACGTTGCCAGTAATCCTCTAATCTAAGAAACAGCCTTGGGAGGTGTTGAGACTCCAAACATAAACAATACTGACTTCTGAAAAAAATGCTGCAATGCAGACATGACTGCGCACATAGCACAAAAGTGTGGATAAGACATTTTTCACTCAATCACCCACACAGGTACAAAACATACACGTCAAGCATACACACCAATAAAAACAGGCCACACAATCCGCTCTGCTCCCATTGGCAACCCTGTCAGCCTGTTATTCAGTACTGTATCATGCTAGTGTGGGTGCGCTAAGCTGGTGACTCAGCCCCTTGCTGGTCCACTACAGACACCAACACACCATTTGGGCGTTGTGCTCCACTGCCCCCACGAAACCAGCCTTGGTGAAAAAATAGAGCCTGACCAGATGGATAGAGGGCCTTGTCACATCAGCCTCTGCACCAGCAATCGGTGGAACAATAAGACGGCAAGAATACGGAACATAGGGAGCAGCCAGCACAGTCCTGATGGGCACTGTCAAATGTCAATTCTGACCTTATTTTTTTGTCTCTCATTTTTTCCCACACTGTTAACCACCAGGGCATCATCTCTCCCTTCTTTTGCCTTTGTACTTCCACTTCTCTCCCACTGTCTCTGTTTTCAGCCTTTCTTTATCTTCAAGCTATTCAAGCTTTATCTTCAGCTCTCGGACACAGGCGTAGGAGGGTGAGGTGATGCTTGCATTTCAAAAAAACGAGGACAATTAAGATGGAGAAGTGATTCAAGAAGCGGGCTAGAAAGGACAGCAACAGGCCAAAAACAAAGCAAATCATTTCAGGCACTCCCCCAATTGAGCAGAAATAGAGAGGGATGCCATAGATCATGTGCCACGAGGGTCAAATTCATAACAAAAAATGAATTCAGGTAAAGCAAAAACATTTCAGAGGTAAAGGAGGGGATCTGTAGAAGCAGCCGCATCTGAAGCCACTAATGCTCAGGAATACACACACATACACACACACACACACACACTTACACACACACACACACACACACACACACACACACACACACACACACACACACACACACACACACACACACACACACACACACACACACACACACACACACAGGCAGGCAGGCAGGCAGGCAGACAGGCAGCTTGGGATCCAAGGAAACCATCGGCCTGGAACAAGAGTGGAGCCTGAGCTTCCCATTAGACGACATTACTGTCAAACACTAGAACAAATACTACCTGCTGTACTCTGATACTCGGTCAACCTCCCACTGTAATTCAATTGCAGACGAGATGATATGACACACCAGGCTAATTTCTCAAGACATTATTCAGTCTGTGGAACATGGTAATAAAGTATGTGATGTTTTCCAGAGAATAAAGATGCGCCTTGCCTTTATTTATTTTTTTGTTAAAGATGTGATATTTGTTGATGAATCTTCATTTTGTCTGATTTCTTTTTTTACATTAATCAAATATTAGCGTGCAGTTGAATGTCATCATTAGACTTAATTTATTAAAAATTTTATATACACGGCATCAAAGTGGAAAATACAATGAAAACTGTTGCTCCTCACAGGAATCTGTGTCGCTATGGCAATGATCGCACTTAATTTCACAGCAATTCCATCCAGACACTGAGATAGGAGGAATCTTAAACTTCTTGACAACTTCTACTCCCTGAAACCTGTACAAATCCTTTCACTTTTTCAGTGTAACATTTTTATACAGGAGATCATTTTTAGCAATTGCTTCCCCTTCCAAAATGTGCATAATAAGTGACAAGGACAGGACTGTGATGAAAATGCTAACTGAGATAGAATGAAGACCATCAGCAGGCAGCTTTGCCGCCAAGTCAATCATTTTCAATTTCCCATCTTATCTGAGGAAAAATAACAGCCTCAAACAAGCCATTTTGAAACAATTTTACCTTTGGCGGGATATCTCTAAACACTCCAGTTCCAATCACAGTACAGACTGTCGGAGAAACCTGCTCTGCTAATCACATATTGGCATTTTTTTTTATTTTCCTGTAAACTTTAAAAGGAAGTGAGTCATTCAACAAAGTAGAAATTCAGTGGGCCTTCAGAAAAGTAGAAATCACCAAATGGTCTTCAAGCAAACCTGACAGAAATCCATTCAAAATAGCATGATGTCGATAAAAAAAAACCAAGAAATACAGTGAGATCTACATGTCATTCTTTGTTAAAAAGTGATTGACTGAATGAATTAACAAATAAAGGAATAAAATGATGCTACATACATAGCATGTGCTACAAATTCCCCTCCGAGCTTGAGGGTTCTGCGTAGGATCCGAGCTGTTCCCAGAATTGTGCTCCTCTCGAGAGGTATCTCAGAATTTATCTCTGGGTAGCCATATATATTAATACAGTAGCCCTTAAAGATACGAATCACTTTATATACGAGTTTTTTAAGATACGAAGCGCGATTTCAGCTAATTTTATCCCTGAAATATGACAAAAATTTAATGATACAAATACAAGAGCGAGAATAACAAAATTCGAAATGCGGGGGGTACGCGCCAAGCAACCTCCCACAACTCGAATACGCTAAATGCTTCCAGCATCCCTCCGCCACTTCTAAGGGGTAGTTTGTAAAGTGCGCATATCTCGTGTCGTGTTCATATCTCTTGTGTGGCATATTTTTTATATCTTTGTGTCTATTTAATGTATATTTTTTAATAATCACCATGGGCCCTAAGAAAGAAAATTGTAAGGCAGGAAGAAAAGGAGGAGGAAAAAATAGAAAGAAAAGACCCAGAACAACATGAAAAAAAAAAGCTGGGAAAATGAAAATGGAGATCCTGGCACTACAAGCTTTCATTTGCATATACATAATTAATTAAACCAGGGGTTCACAGCCTGAGATGAATGACCATCTGAGGGGAGGCTGAGGAGCTGGAGTTCTAAAAAGGTTCAATAAAAGGTGATTGTTAATTCAGGGAAATGAATCATCTCAAGGAGAAAAAAAAAAGTCAGTGACTTATCAATGTTCACATATGCTGACAATATTACTTGATGGAACGAGTAATTACAATAATGTGATTAATCCTAATTTGCATTCAATTGCGTGTGAAAAAACTTACAGGTATAAAGATTGCAGCTAAACTAACAAACAAAAAGTATTATGATACTGAAAACCAAATGTATAATAATCTTCATCTTTTCCTTTTGGCTTTTCCCGTCAGGGGTCGCCACAGCGAATCAACCCTCTCCATCTAACCCTATTCTCTGCATCCTCCTCTCTCACATCAACTACCTTCATATCTTCTCTCACAACATCCATAAATCTTCTCTTCGGTCTTCCTCTAGACCTCCTGCCTGGCATCTCCAATTCCAGCATCCGTCTACCAATATATTCCCCATCCTTCCTCTGTACCTTCTCTCCAAAACATCTAACATGTGCCGTCTCTCTGATGGACTCATTCCTGATCCTATCCATCCCCGTCACTCCTAAAGAGAACCTCAACATCTTCATCTCTGCTACCTCCAGCTCTACTTCCTGTATTTTGTTCAGTGCCACTGTCTCCAAACCATACAGCATCACTGGGTCTCGCCACTATTTTGTAAACCTTTCCTTTTATTCTAGATGAAATTCTTCTATCACAAAGAACCCCTGAAACATTTCTCCATTCCAACCTGCTTGAACCCTTTTCTTAACCTCTTTTCCACACTCTCCGTTGCTCTGGACTGTTGATTCTAAGTACCTGAAATCCTCCAACTTCTTAATCTCCACTCCCTGCAGCCTCACCGTTCCACCCGGGTTCCTGTCATTCACACACATATATTCTGTCTTGCTGTGACTAACCTTCATTCCTCTCCTTTCCAGAGCAAACCTCCACCTCTCAAGATTTTCCTCAACCTGTTCACTGCTCTCACTACAGATCACAATATCATCTGCAAACATCATGGTCCATGGAGATTCCTGTCTAACCACAACTGTCAGCCTGTCCATCACCATTGCAAACAGGAAGGGGCTCAGAGCTGATCCCTGATGATGTCCCACCCCCACCTTGAACTTCTCTGTTTCCCCTACAGCACACCTCGCCACTGTCTCACAACCAGCATACATGTCCTTGACCAGTCTAACATAACTCTGTTTCTCCATAATAATGATAAAAAAATATATAATATCTGATTAAATTGAGTGAATGGTTGTAGTTCTCTATATGTGGCCCTGTGATTGACTGGCATCAGGGGTGAGCACTGCCTGTCGCCCAATGCCAGCCTGGAAAGGGCCCCCCCAATAATTCCTTTCAAATATTTAAATGTTATATTCTAAAAATCAAATTCTTGATAATAATTTAAAAAAATGATGAAAAAACAAGCTGATCATCTAAAAAGGAGTCTAATTATCAGTTTATTAAAAGCATTTTTTTTTACTATCTGATTGTATGAGTGATCTGAATGTCAACTGTAAAATTACATATTATAGCTTCGGATATTGAAAATATCAAGAGGTGATACTACAGATTATGATGTATGAATAATTATTCTAAGCCTTCTACTTCCCTTGTTTTTTTTCATTTTATTATCATTATTAACACACTGGGTTGATGGTTGGTTTGGACAAAGTTAAAACTAACAAACAGACTAACAAACAAACATGTATGCAGGAAATATTACTTTAAATGATACTGTTTATCATCCAAATCGTGACTGGGTTTGTAATGTGACTCACTTGCTGACTCTCTTGACACGAGGAAAAGGTACAAAAAGGTTTTTCACACCACATTTGAAAAGAACATTGTTCACAGAATGTACATGCCATTTTTAATCCTGCACCTACTCCGAGCTGGGAGCTCTCACTGCAAAATGTCATTGTGCCTGCGAAATGATAATTAAAAATGTTGAATCTTGAATAGCATGCACATCATTGATTTTTGCAGACAAATAAATCGAGGTTTCATATAGGTGATGAAACCCCACTCATAACATGCCACAGAGAAAAGTCACGAGGTTTGCAAGGCCACATTAAAAACTTATCAAACAACTAATATCCAATCTTCACTATCACTCGTTAGTCGGCTGCTACCATACTTTAGATTTTAAAGCTCTCAAGTATAATATCATTGGATTAAAATACGCAATAATTTCAATGAAGCTTAACACTTGAAATTAGTAGTTAAATTACAAGCCAAGTTCAATCTACCAGAAAAAAAATAATAGGTGAACTTATCAGGAACTGATGAAGTGAGTTTGGCTAAGTTAAATCCATCGAAACTCCCCAACATTACTGCCTCTCCAGCTGCTTCATTAGAGGGGCAGAGCTGGAGGCAAGTCCAAAACAATTTCATCTACAGCATCATTGCAGAGGCAGCACTGGATAAAAAGCCCCGGCTTCGATATTGATCACATGCTAAGGCTCATGCTCCAGTAGATTGATCACACTAAACCAGCTCTGCTGTTGAGCCATCACTAATAAAGTATGCCAACCTAGAACACAATTGGAACCCATATTCGTGTTTCTGATATCAGTGAAATATGGACCTCCAACACCCCCCCATTCCTCTTTAATCTGCTTCTATATCATTTATCGTTCCTTGGATTTCCCTCCAATGATAATCAAGCAAAATCCAAAGGGCAGTGCTCTGGTCTGCATGATAAACAATTTGAGCTTAAAGTGTTATGACAAAAAATAATTCTCATGCTCAACTTAAGATGTCATGGACATAATAAATTGCTGTGGACAGGTTTAAAAATGGCAAGAGAATCGGAAAATAATTCCTATTTTCTATCTACAGTTTAAGAGTAAAATGTGGTTGGTTTCATCTTTGCCTGCCGGTAAAACTATCATATTTAATGAGTATCAGCCTTTGCAGCTGGAGTAATGTTTTTTTCTGATAGCTGCTCCTTATGTGATATGATTGACACACAGATGGCAAATAATGACACAACGGCTTTTATAAACATATTTTCCCATCACTCTGTAAGTTGAGGATAGTATGTTTATTTTATTTTATTGGTAACAGCATGAGGTGAGACTGAACAAATTGTTGTGTTTTGTTATGCCACAATTACTAAATGTATGAAACTGTACAGGGTGTACAGGCTGTATTTTTTTTAAATATATTTTTCCATTCACTTATTCATTATCTATACCACTCCTGCAGGGGTACTGGAGCCGTTCCCAGCTGCCATTGGGTGACAGGCGGGGTTCACCCTGGACCAGTCGCCAGTCAATCATAGGGCCACATGTCAGTGGAGAAATATTCACTCTCATGCACACGTCACAGAGACATACAACCATTCCTTCCCTCATTCTCGTGCCTGGACTACGAGAATCTCAATTCGACCTCCTCCATGTTTTTAGACTATAGGAGGGAACCGGAGAACCTGGAGAAACCCATGCAAACACCGGGACAACAGGCTCTCTGTCAGGATCAAACCAGGGTCCTTCTTGCAATGAGGAGTCAACCACGAGGCCATGTGCCGCTCATGTTTTGAATGTATCTTTCCTTTTTGTGATTTTATTTTAGAATATTTTACTTTTCTTTTTTTCTTTTAAACACTTTTAAACAATAATCATAAAATCATTGCATCCTAATCCAACTGCAACCAGGGGTTAATAAAGTTAATATGTGATTTATACCCCTCTTACAGAAAGTGGTAAATATCTTTCCACAGTGTAATTCATTGTAGGAATATATATTATTTTTTTTGCATTACCATCTTACACATGGGTGCTGTATCAACAAATGAATGCGAGTGCCTAAAAACAGTCTCTCCACTGGGACAATAGAATTACATACACACATATTCACACAATAATATTGGAAACTGCAGAGGGCAGAGGGAAAATGCATTATGTGTGGCATGTAAAAATGCATAGGAATATGCCTAAGAGGGTAATGGAGTCCAGATTCCAAGAGAGAATAGGAAAATAAAACTTCGAGAAATACTGGGAGTAGCATTTTAACTAGCTATTTTGTTCACTGCTACAATATTACAATATTAATTCAAGTCAGATTTTATTTCTTTGTTGGTAAATTACGACACATTTGTTTCATTACTTTCCACACTCTTTAAAATGAATTACAGAAAGCCAACATGACCCCATGAGTAAGCATGTGGCGACAGTGGCAACAACATACTACATACTTTTACCGGACAGAAACCTTGGGAAGATCTGATTTCAATGCAAGCAGCCTTCAGTCTTGACTGGTTGGGGTAGAAAGAGAGAGCAAGGGACAAGCCCAAGCAAGGTTAAACTGAAATATATTTTTATTTGCTTCTCTGATTTACTCTTATGCGTCTGCACCTAGATTGAAGGGCTGTGAGGTGCTGCGATGAAGGGTTTTGCTCAACCAGAGTCAAATGTAAGTTCATTGGCCGGGTTGCCATTTATAACGGCATTCTCAAACACACAAAATGACTGCCACATAGCAACAGTTCACAGCTCGAGTTGTAAGCAATCATCGAAGCTGTCTGAAAAAGAAAATTCGCGGCTGACCCTTATCTATCTCTTCCCTTTCAAGGAATGAAAATAAATGAACTGTTAGCCTCCAAGGATACGACAAAGCAGATGGAAAACGATGATGGGAAAATTTGCCATCAAAGTTTCTTGTTTGACAAAAGGCCTCAACCATTTCTCTCTGTCTGTCATTGTACTCTGCTGCACATTACATAATAAATGAGAAACGCAGTAAAAATAACCCTAAAAACCCTTCAGTCTGACAAAATCTGACAGTGGCACAATTCAAAGCCATCATAAATTCTGAGTTCTGTCATCCTTTTACATATAGCATGGAAGTAAAACACAAATATATGAACATATGGATGCCAGTAATGTATAGTGAAGAGGAGTGGAGACACAAATATGAGGCAAGACACTGCTTTTTGAGAGACATGTTTGAAAACAAGACAAGTTGCCAAAGCCCATCTCTTTGATGTGTGCATGCTCATTTAACACGGTGGAAATTTAGTCCGCGACCAAGGTCATCGAAGATTACCAGGGCACGACGAAAAGGCTGGAGAATGATTAGAAAGGGCACCGTTCTCTTCATCAACCTATTCACTGATGATATCTCCCTTGCGTTCAGGTCACCCTCATAGCCATCTATCTCCAGGCTCAACTCAATGGGCGATCGCTAATAAACCAACAAGTTGCCTCTTACTGATATGAGGGTGCGAGGCAGGCTGAATGCATGAATTTTGATTAGAGTGCACATGATACCAAGAATGTGGATGATGTAACAAGACAGAGCTTCTTGCTTCTTTTTCGGAACCTCTCCTGCTGTCGTCTTGCCTCCCGCATTCCCAGCAATGTGCGTGTGCGTGTGTGAATGTGTGTGTTGCTGACAGTAAGACAGAAGGCAGGGACAGATGATGGTGGACGGTGTCGGCGCTGAATGTTTCAACCAATCACAACTGAGCCCTTGGTCACCACCACCGTCACATCCATTAAACAGGCAGCATCATTAATGGTCTATTTTAGGCCAACAAATTCCATTAGTGCTTGCCATGCCTGCTCATCTGTGCAAGCATTACACACATATGTGTAATTAAGCATTGTGGGTAAGATGTGCAAGTAACCAACAAATACACACACACACACACACACACACACACACTGTTATAAAAGAGATAAAGCAACATACATTTACACATGTACTTGGAACCTCCTTCCTTCCTTTTTTTTTTTTTTTTTTTTTACAAACCTCATCTCTTCAAATGCAAGCCATGATTGAAGTGGTTGCAATAAAAAAAAAGCCAAATTAACATGGGTAGACACAGTCATTTTGGCAAACAAGCTTGCAGGGGTTCTTTAGAGATCTTCACTGCAAGACTGTTTTTCGATTGACAAGCAAAGTTCCCTGCAGAGTCTGGATGTATGGGCCCTTGCTGAGTAACTAAAACACAATCGATTCCCCACTTTGATGATTATCTAATGAAGGCAGAAAACATGCAGATTATAGACTGTCAGTTGCCTTTTTAATTGTCTTTCCTCCTTCCACATTACCTACAGTACAGCCACAGTTTAGGAACTCATTAGAAGTAATATGTCCCAAGACAGATCCCAACCATACAACATCCATAAGGGAAGTGAAAAACATGTTTGGCTTACTTATACTTCTTGCTAGAACAAAAATGTAAACCAGTTAGCACAAATATGTCTGATGTTTATTTTAGTGTGCAGTCCCGAAGCCCATAATGACAAATTAAGATCTTCTAAATGTATGAACCTTTGCCTACAATTTTGAACCTTCTGAGCAAACTGGGACAGATCGAGTACATTTCTTTTGACACCAGATTGATAACTTCAGTCAGGTCTTATTATTAAACAATGATAAGAAACAAAAAAATAGATAATAAATAAACTTAGAAAATAAAGTGGCATCAAATCAAATAAATCTCTAAATATCTGATCAAATGTGTGTGAAAATGAAGTTAAATCTAGTTTAGAGTATTTTTTTTCATTTTGCAAAAACATGTATTTTTTGTGATTTGGCAACATGACTGTCAAATGTTTTGATCTTCACTGATTGCAAATAAAGAAGTATTGTAGCAGGAAATTACAAATGTTAAAATGAGCAAACAGAGGCTTGGCAAAAATGTTTTCAAAAGAACATGAAAGCTGCACAGCTAATGTGTTACAAGTTGCACATATGCAATGAATAAAATGAGACAATCATTACATGAAATAATAGAATTACAACAATAACTACAATGACAGTAACAAGAGTATTTTTTTTTATAATTACTCTTATTGTTATTATTAAATCTGGTCTATCTCATTCCCGCCCCCCCCCCCCCCCCCCCCCCCCCCTCCCAGAAGAACTAATATAAAACTTAAACGAAAAAAATTCACCTCCCTATCCACATGAAA
>CAAKHD010004568.1:94399-140343 GCA_901007705.1 Fistularia tabacaria
GATTATCTAATTCCCCCCCCCCCCCCCCCAATTGTACATGTAGAGTGAACATAATACATCACTGTCAGAAAAGGTCCCCTGTACCAAAGGATGGATTTAACAATTTAATTGTGATCACTCAGAGTTTGAAAACAGGTCCGGGGAGGTGACCCTGGTGTGGTAACTTCCAGCCGATGCAGCACCATTTGTTACTCCTGCGCAAGGCTGCGTTTGTGTGTGTCTTCCAAACATGCGGTTAAATCACACACTTATCAGCCCCATGACCAACTGCTATGCTATTTGTTCAAAATGACAGCTTGTATTAATGCGTGGTACATTTAAATTTAGCAACAGGCTATGCATCTTCCACAAGAATATGAGAACAGTAATAAGGTCATACAGAACATTTCAATTTTATTTCTTATCCTATAAACCTTGTAAACAGCTTTTCAAATCAACACACGGACATGTGGCGCCCCCGTTAATGGCTTCTTGCTGCGTTGTTTTTCCTCTCTTGTTTTTTTCTTTTTTTTTGTGGAATTAATCCATCTCAAATAATGTTTGAGGAGATAATTAACCAATTCTTTTGTCTTCATTTAAACTTACATTTTCATTAGAAGCTTTGCTGTACTGATGCTAATGTGTACATGAAAATAAACAAATATATTACCTGGACCGGAGGCAATCAAGTCAAGACAAGATTTTGGCAGGTGATAGGTATCACGGCATGAGGAGGAAGCTTCATTAACTGGAAGAGGGCAATCGTGTAGGGATCACGCAGGCGGCACAGACATAATGATCATGATAATGTCAACTCGGAAAAAGAAAATAATCATGTACCTAAGGCTTGACTATCATTACTTCATCAAGCTTTCTTTTCATAATAACTTGTCGAGTCGGGTGGCAAGATTGCAGAAAATCTTCTTGGATGTATTAAAGAAATACTTCAAAATTTTACACTTGATCAGCATCAAATTGCAGAAAGAATCTTTCTCTTTTTCATTTTGGCTGCTCCCTTCAGGGGTCACCACCGACCAACCTACCTCCATCTAATCCCCTTCTCTGCATCCTCTTCTCTCACACCAACAAACTTTGTGTCCTCTTTCGCTCAATCAATAAACCTCCTCTTTTGGTCCTCCTCTGGGCGTCCTGTGTGGCAGTTCCAACCTCAGCATCCTTCTACCAATATATCCACTATCCCTCCTCTGTGCATGTTAAAACCATCTCAGTTTGGCCTTCTGATTTTATCTCCATAACTACTCCATAGCCACCTTTGCTGGCCCTATGATAGTTAAATAATGTAAAAAGAATCATGGATTCATATTGCAAATGTTTGTAAAAACAACTCAGCAAAGGTACAAGAATTGAGTTGAGTGAGCACTCTGTGATGTTGAAAGTATAAACTATTTTTCCTACACTATAAAAGTAACAATAATAAAAACGCTTGCTTTTGAAAGAAGCCCGGAAACAACGATGCTCTGTTTCAAGTGGCCTGAAAAGAGAAAAACCTACACTACTGAGACAAATATGAAATCTTTTTTTTCATTGAATATTCTTAAGAGATTTAGACCGAAAGAGGGAACACTTGGCCTTTTCCTCCTGGAGTTTAACTGCAAGTAAAACATTTTGGAAAACCAGTATTGTAATCATCCATGTTTTATTTCCCAAACAATTCATTAAAGTTTATGTGTATGTTCTCATGATTAATTCTTAGCACAAATATTCTGCATTGAGTTTAGGGGCTGATGAATAAATAAACGAAGGGGAAAACAAATACTAGATTTCATGATGCTACGTTCCTCCTCCAGATTCCATGATATCAGTTTTGGTTAGACTCTTATTAACCCGCTCGAAGATAGAAAAAGCTCCAACAAGTCTGAGAGTTAAAAAGTCAAGCTGCTTCTGTGCTATACCTTGTCAGATGACTTATCTACTCTCAGTGCTTTCCGAAAACCCAATATTGGGTAATGGAGCCCAGCTGTCAAAGATGCTTAATCTTTCTGTCATGAAGGCAGATATATTCCAAGAAGGGAGAACATATTTTTCCCATTTATTCTCCGAGTAGCATCTATATCTCTGTTCAGACAGTTGAAATGGTATTTGAAAAATCACATTAAGGATGGAAAGATAGGCAGCAGAACAGATTCTTTCAATCTAGCAGTGAGTCAGTCAGCCTTATGTTTTGATTAATTTTTTTTCAGGTTTGTTTTTTTCCCCCCCAAGAGAAGTAAGAACACTTGGCATTTTGATAGCCAATTCTTAAATTGAAATTTATTAAAGCAGCTTTTCAAGATACTCGATGAGAATTCTTTAAAAAAGGCTCATGTGCTCATCGGTTCTAGCCATAATCTGGGGACCTCTTAAATTGGGGCAAAAATGTATGGTTTACTTTTCATTACTCATTCATTTGCTCATTGTCCCACTGCTTATCCAGAAAAAGGGACATGGTGGCAGCAGGCTAAGTAGGTACACCCAGCCTGTGCAATCCATAGTGACCAAAAGGTGTTACTTGGAAAGACAAGAAATAGAGTCCCTCCTATCTGTTGTGGTTGATCAGTGGGCCTCGAATGAGGCACCCTCATCTAATACCCAAATGCACCTCAACTGACTCCCTTCAATGTCAAGGATCAAAAGGATCAAGGAGCAGTGGTTCGACACTGAGCTCCCCCGGGATGCCTGGTCCCTTCACCCTACCACTAAGGCTAAACCGGGCCACTGTCCGGAAGAAAATTATTACAACCACTTGTCTTTGGCACCTCTTCCTTTTGGTCATGGCCAAAATTCTGCAGTAGGTGACAGCTGGAACATAAATGGACTTGTATAAAGAGTTTGCAGCTGTGTCATAAATTAACTGGTAAATAGGAAGCTTTGCTGGCGAAGCACCCTCACCAAAGCAGAGTAATGCATCACATTATTCAAAATGCATTACCAAAACTCCATTTACAATCCAAATACCAAATGCGTGCTCTCGTTTTATACTTGCTCGAGAAAAACAATCCTCTTTAACAGTAACTTCCTTCAAACCCGGAGGGGGAAATCCACCAATATTAGGTTCGGAACCATATTCTCTGATTCAGAGATACTAAGTCTTATACTAATCATCATAAACTCAGCTACAAACCGGCCCAGTCTCTGCTGGTTGATGTGATGAGGCAAAAAACAACCACATCATCCACAAAAATAAATTATTTTGGGGTCCCCTTACAAGACACTAGCCTCCCCTCAACTGCGTTTAAAATTCCTGCCCATGAAGACCTTGAACAGAATGGGCAACAAAGGGAAACCTTGGAGGGCAGTAAGCGCAAACATGTTTGACATTTTGCTGAGAGTGTGCTTAGTGTGAACACAGCTCCGACATTTTTTTTTCCCCATTGATGGGATGGTTCATAGCATTGACCATGGGAGCCCATAGCCCCATGGTCATATGGCTTCCCCACAGCACACATGTAGACAGGATGGGCGTACCAACCAAGATCCCTGTTGGAGGGAAAACCTTGTCCACTGTTCTGTGACCTGGATAAAATCTGCACTGTTCCTCCTAAATCCATCTGTCCACCATCTGATCAAACTCCCCAATGCGTGGCGATCAGTGATCAGAGCTCTACTCCTTTCTTCACCCAAGTGTCTTCGACATAAGGCCTCAAATCCAATGTATCCCCTTACTTGGTTTACCAAGCCCCTCCCTTGGTTTTCACTCGGTGATATGAAAAAAGACGATGCCATCGAAACTGCAGTGAAACGTACACAAGTGGGTGTTTACGTCTTTTCTATAATTTTTTTGTTTTATATAATCTTTTGTTGTTGGCTTGAGCGACTTGCGTGAGATCATTTACAGTCGGACTGCATAGGACTGACTCCAAAACTCCAGTGCTTGTGACTCATTGTGATGAACAAATATGTCAATCAATATCATAGATCGGTTAATTCATGTGTTTTTAATAAGACTTTGGACATGAATGAAGCTCTTTTTCTCCTAGGAATGAGTTAAACCAGTTTGGATATCAAAGAACACATGAACAAAATGAGATTGTTCCTAGTTAAGAGGACAATTGACACACCTCTTAATAGAAAATAAGAAAGAGAAATCCTGAATATCTTAAACTATTTTGGGATTGATTGTTTATCATATCATGAGTATATGGACTTTGCCAGTGCATGATAACTATACATATTCATGTATATTGTATCTTCATGTAAATATATATATATGTCCAAGGTTTTGGAATTTGTGGGAGTGGCACAGTGGTTAGCGCTTCCACCTCACAGTAAGAAGGTTCTTGGTTCCAGTCTGAGGGGGGGCCTTTCTGTGTGGAGTTTGCATGTTCTCCATGTGTCTGCGTGGGTTTCCACCTACTGTCCAAAAAAACATGTAGGAGGTTATTTGGAAGCTTCTATCACGTCCCTCACTGCAGAACAGGTGGAATGAATGTGTAATTTTTATTCGTGTCATACCCTGACCTCCTCTCAGTTGATAGATATTGATCATTATTAATTATTCTTCTACAAAACACTTCCACATAAGCTTGTTCAGCTAGCAAAGATTGAAAACTTAACATCCCACTTGGTAGCTCAAGATAGCTTTTCATAGAATGGTACTCTGGGATACACTGGCTTATCACCTACTGTCTTATCCCCTTTACAGCCCAACCTCTTTCAATGCCTCTCCTCTTTTGACTCCTCTTGCTTTTCTCTTTCCTCTCCTCACGACTGCTGTATACATGGTATTTGCATATCAGTCACTGAGGAGCTGTTTCTCTGGTGGCAGTGGTTGTCGCCCTAGAGTATTCTTGTCTGGCATCACAACACAACTCAGAGATCAGAGAGCCAGGCACAGTGCCTCTTAATGGGAAGATCTCCCCCTACAGGCTTCTCCACTGCACGCATTCTCTCCTGCTTACATTTAATCCCCTTTCCTCATCTGCTCCTCTCATTCTACCCACCTATCTACTTTCCTCAACCCACTTTTTCCTCTTCCTTCTGCAATTCTCTCCACCATTCCTTCTCTTCTTCCCCAGTCCTCTGCATCTATTTGAATCCTCTCTTAACTTTTATCCTCCCCCCCTCCTCTTGTGTGCTTGTTTTGAACACACCAGAACCAGGACAAGGGTCTCTAGGGTGCTGGGGTTCTTATATAACATTATAAAAAATTCACACATTGCATGTTCTTATTACAGAGAGAAAAAGGGAGAAGAAGAGGAGAGAGGAGAGATATGGGTGGTTGCACGGTGGAGGCTGCAACCACAAATTAAAATGAACTTTGCAGTGTACGAGTTGGGAGGGAGGCAAATACAAGAACAAAACAGCCTTCAGTGCCATTTTGGCAGCTGGGATGTTTAATCATGCCTCCGTGTATCCATCCATCCATCCATCCATCCATCCATCCATCCATCCATCTTTCGTCTGCTGCTTATCCTGTACTCAGGGTCGCGGGGGATGCTGGAGCCTATCCCAGCTGTCATTGGACGAGAGGCACACCCTGGACAATCGCAAAGCCAAATATACAAACAACCACTCACTCATTTTCAATTTTTCCAATTAACGCAGTTTTTGGACTGGACCCGGAGGAAACTCATGCAGACACAAGGAGAACATGCAAACTAAACACAGAAAGGTCGCCTTGTCGGAATCAAACCAGGGTCCTTCGTGCCGTGAAGTCGAAGCACTAATTACTTTGCCACCGTGCCGCCAACGCCTCCGTGTATAGTTTAACGAAAACAAAACAAAACAAAAAAAACAAACAAACTTGCAAGCCAGCTTTTAGGCTGCCTTCTGAAAATACAGTACCTACAATATGCCACATCATTCATTTTCGATCTGCATTATGCGTAATGTGTCACACTGAACAACATCACTTCTCCCTGCCATTTATTCTTCGTTGGAGGTTTCCCCATGAACAGTAAAAAAAATAGTTGATATAAAAAAATCTCAACGTGAGAAAAAACAACATGTATGCCTCTATTATCATATATTAGATATCAATCCTTAAACGGAGTTTTTGAGGAACCATAGAATGTCTTCAAACCGATCCATAAGCGTCCGCATTAAACTTACCCAAGTTGAGCTTTCCGTTCATTTTCAACTCATTTTTCCCCGTCATTATTTGAAACGAACACCGACAGTAAAGTCTCTTGTCATATTCCCTTATGCTGTTGTGCAATATTACTGATTTAAAAGCTATAAAAATGTGTTTACCACTGCTATTCCTAGATTATCTGCAGCACATGAATTATTAATCACTTCATATACAACACCAGAGTGGGTCTTTCTCTCTTCTTCATTTCTTGTGGTTCAAAATGCCATTCTGTAATGCCAAGCAAAGCCATTTGTCATTACTCACAACCAACTGAGGAGTGGAGAACTCTGGGTAACAATGTACATTGTGATGAATCACTGCTAAATTGCTTGACTCTGATGAATATTTGCAAGGTCAAACCAAATAAAGTGGAACAGGAGAAAGAAGGAAGTGATGAAGTTTTTTTCTTTTCATGCATTTTTCCCCGTTTAACCAAACACAAAATGCAAACCATACCCAACAGACATCGTCTCATATTCTAACACAGAATGCTAATATTCGCCAATTCTCTTTTTTATTACTTAGTAGAGGTTAAGGATTGCCACTGCTCTAGAAGCAAGAAGAAATGCCTTTATTATCACATTCAGTTATACAGAGAGCACAACGTCAGTGACATTTTGACCTCTGCATTTAAACCATCATGGTTGAACCATGAGCAGAAGGCAGCTAAGGAACAGCATCAGGTGAGCAGTTAAGTGTTCAGTGTCTTGCTCAACGAACACTTCAACATGCGAGGAGGAACCAGGAATCCAACCAGGAATTTTCGGTTCCAAGGACGACCACTCTTACCCCCTGAGCCACACCGTCCCTCTCAATGTGGCCTAGCTGGGTGTTTCTTGGCAATAGAGCCCTCGTGTCTGCAATGTTAATGAGGAATTATCAGAAATTAATTAAGATTAAAAAAGGTCCCTAGGTGAAGGACTTGCTTATTAGAGTTCCGTGTAAATCTTCCGTAATCCGTTGGTACAAGAGCCAGCCAAACATTACAGAAGGCGTGAAAATTGTGCTGTTGTGTGGATTGTTCACTCTTGTGCTCACTTTGACTGCTCATGCAAACCTATTCATCCTAAATATACTGGATCTCATGTAGACAATCTTTCTGCTCAAAGTGGGCTTTAAATTGGTCAATTTGTATACGAAGTGGTGTGGATTTGCTGTAAATGGATAGGCAACTCATTTTTTCAATTTGCGTTTGGCATGAAGCTACACGTATATCAGGAAAGTGTTTATATATCTTATACCAACATACCTTTAACCTTGCTGCCCAACTCCTTTTCACGTATGAAAAACAGCTCTGACATAGTGACTGTGAAAGGTTGATGCAGCTTTGGGATGACGGGCCAAGCCCCCCCGACATCTGATATGGAACAGGTGAGGATAACGGCACAAAGGACAGATTACATGTCGTGCAGGGCAACAAATCCTCCATTAGCTGTGAGCCCTAGCTCTGCGAGGACTTGTTAACGAAGGGAAAAATGCCAAATGACACATATTCCAGTTGCCTTCCTGGCTGTATCATTTGGTACTTTTTGGTCGGGGTAGTATCACCACATCAAACAAAAAAATAATAATATGGTCACAGCCCGTCAGCTGGATTGATGGTCTCCTTGCACAGTCGCACTAAGAGCGGTTTCTAGAGGCTTTCATTGCACAGACGCTTTCATCATGTCTCCTAAAAAATAAGGCAATGTTACTTTTGTTTGTTTGTTTGTTTGTACATAAGTGGAACATTATGAGATACATACCACCAGAGTGATGTGACAGTTTATATCAAATATCTCTTGTCTCACCCATCAGGAATCTCTGGGGTACGGGCCAAGTCCTGTTGAGATTTGGAGGCCCGACAAAGAGTCGACAGCAGCTCAGTCTCAGATCATATAATAGAGGTGTCTCTCACAGATGCACGCGCACACTGTGGCACAGCAATGTTCCTCATCATTAATTAAAACATGAAGCAATAGCTGGCTGGCATCTAAAAAGTTCAGCATGAAAGTCATTTGCTTCTGACTTTTGGCAGATGTGTTTTTTTATTAATTAATAAACTTTTTGGTATATTTTTCATTTTCCCTGGTGCTGTTCTGGAAAAATACATTTTTTGATGCTGACAACACTGTAAAGGGGCGCTTGTTACAGGACTATTAATATCCCCAAATTAAGTAGATAATTAAGTAGTGTGTAAATAAAGATGTGTCCTTGTAACTTTAAAAGGAACTGGTTCATAACCAAGAATACCCTTGCTTTATTCATTAACAAAATATTTCAATATCTTGATGCTTTTTTTTTAATTGGGTAGGCAGCGAGACTGAAATTATGTCAAAGCACAGCAAACAGGAAGTCACTTAATAGCATTGTTGCAAAATAGCATGGTTAGCAAATTGTGCAAATTTTTCAATCTGCAAGGAAGCTGCCCTGACACGCTAAAGCCAATAAGGGTTTCGTTATGAATGGAAATCATCTAGTTTACCAGAGAAAGGCATGTTAAGCTTGATTCTAAAATGGCTGAAAGACATTTTTCTCCTACCTCGTTCTTGTTTTAGTATTCACAAATTTCCAATCCTTTGCAGGGGAGACTCATTAATTCAGAATGATTGCAGAAACTGTGCCATTTGTTCCACTCTTGTGACTTTTAATGCACCAGAGAAACAGGGTTTTTGCACAAGGGAATGACAATCGGAAATTAGACAAATTTGCTGCTTCTAATGCCAAATTTATGTTGCTTCACACTGGCAGACATGATACAAATTTGAGGAAGGCTGACAAGAATAACGCAGATGATTAATCTGAAATACCATAATAGGCTGAGCTCTCAATTTACCAGTCCATTTAAATTGTGTCTATCGCTGTAGTGACAAATTTTGACCAACAGAAGAACATCTTGGAATTTGAGTGAATGAAAATGCTTGTTCTGCAGTCTGGCTGGGCTTAGCTTTAGAGATACGGTTGAGGGGGAGCAAACACCTAAGGAGAGTTTGGAAAAGTGCACCTGCTGGTCTGACAAGTTAAAATGAGTTAGTTGAGGGGTTTGACACCTGATAGGGATGCATTCTGGGCGCCTCCTGTAAGAGGAGTCCCAGACACGTCCGCCTGGTAAGAGGCCCGGTGGTTGACCCAGACCACGCTGGAGTGATTACTCTGAACACCTATGGATTCCATAGGAATAGCAAGGCCTGGCTCCAGAAAAGAAGTATGACAATGATAATAATATATTTCAAACTCTAGCCGAACTTGATAGTTTCCTTGATTCCCCTCAGATTCTGTGACTTGCTTTTCTGTACCATGGGTGTTTGTTATGTGTTAACCAATCATGATTTAAATGAAAATACTAAGACGGCTAGTCAAGCAGCTTAAGGAATAACACATTATTGAAATTGAAACGAGCTGTGTATTAAAAGGGAATCAATATTGTTTACAATTCAACATAATTAAGAACCATTTGATGGAACAAACCAAAAAATAAAATACATATCATCCATATCCTCACATTCCGATCTCATAACCATTGCAAATCTCCATTGTACACCATATGCAACTCTGAACAGCAGTCAAAGAATCCCCATTATACGACTGGCAAGAGAAAAGCAGGGAAGGGAAATAGTTGTGATTGTATTTGATGAAGAAAACCGGATTTAATCGGTATAAGATTGTTTTTTTCCCCTCGCATTACAAACAAGCATTGGGACATTTAAACAGTTTAAGGTAAGGGAGTTAAAGCAATAAGAAACACAAAAAATAGACATGTTATTGAAGACATACAAAATGCTAATGGGACTCAGACAATTCACCCCGTTCATCAAATTCCCCTCAACCTGACTCTCAATACCATAACAACATGTCCACATCATGAATTTTGAATTTTAAAATGACAGAGATTGGAGGATAAATTAAAAAGCCCTGTTCTTGAGAACATGTTCCTCAACATAAACCAAAGCCACACTGTTTTTGTTGTTTATTTTCATAACTTTGTGGGCGGGGGGGGGGGTTATTGTTATTATGTAGTCTTGATATGGCTCAAGTCAGTGACATGAATGAGATCAGTTGGGGATATGAAGGACCACATAGACGGGAATTTCTTCCAGGGAGGAAGCAGGTATTCAACCATCATGCTGCTTGTTGTATTTGCCTGTGTGGTAGGAGTCATTATACCGTGGCACTTGCAAACATTATAATATTTATTGAATAAGAAGGTCTGGACATGGTTATTTGACATATTTATATTTGAACCTTTATAATGTTTTCCTGAAATATCCAATGTACTGTCTTGCAGATCCACCAGTCTGCCTCAGTATCATCTGCTGGGTCTGTGCAGGAATTGCAAGAGGACGACGGCACGACAGGAAAAACAGCCATGAATAGCAATGCATGCAGGTGTGCACTCAGAATAACTTCAAACTGCATAGCTTTGAATTTTAGCCATGAATAATCATCTAATCATAGATGTCATCAAAGCATAGAAAAGCACCATTGAGGCCACACAATGTCTGTATCCAACCAATTTCCTTACAATGCTGGCTGAGCTGAAAATAGCCCACTCAGGCACATTTTGCTGCTTAAATACACAAAATGGGATATTCAGTGAACCAGTTTCTGATATAGTTGGCAAATTATTAAATTGCCATATCAGTGCAACTATATTTGAAGTTATTTCATATTGAACAGAGGGGGCTCACATCTAACTCAAAGGAGGCAAACACATTTTATTCCAATGCATTAAAGAAAACAAAAGTCATTTAATACTGTAGTTGTTGGAATAGAATGGACCATCTCAAGTTTCTGAGAGCTTTAAAAAGCCTCCTGGAATTAACAATCGCTACAAGAGATACATTTTTGGCAAGATATCAGATATCTGTTATCATATCATAAACAAAGTTGGTGAATTGCAGTAGTTTTTAAAAGGTTGACTTGCTTAACCTTATCGATGAGTTAAGGCGAATATAAAGTTGAAGACATTGTGAAAAATATCCTTCACAGCCTACTAAGGATCCAGATAAAAAAGAAGCCACCAGCAAGGGCAAGACTGGGCTGCCAGTGATATTTTGCCTCAGCCTCACACCCTGACCAGATACGGTTTGTATTCACAGTTAGATTTTAGCACTACGTCTTGGCTCCGATCCAAAGTTTAACTAAGAGCCGAACCAGAGCACAACTTGAGAACTCTGTATAAACTTTTATTACTTCTATGCAGCATAATGGTGTTTCCTCCCTTTCTTTGGAAAAATGCCGCATTTAGTTTTAGCATTGCTAGAGCTTGGTCATTAAAATTATGCTTTGTGGCTTCAACAAAACACCTGTGCCCCTAAACAGTCCTTATTTACTTGCCAAATGATGTTGCTTGCCAGGTTAACAGAGGCTTTTGTGCGTGTGTGTTTGTGTGTGTCAGTGAAGAAAAGGCACCGGGTATAATCACCCGGGGCATAAAAATCTGCCAAATCCACACCCCAGCCATTACAGGACACACTTATACAGTAAATAAATGCTTGTACCATCTTAAGATAAAAAAATGCTGATTCAATAGGCTGCCCATTTTCTGTCAACTCTGCAGGTGTATGAAAGATTCTCAATTTTTCTGGCCCATTTAAATGAATCCACGTCATGCATGGCTGGCACCATCAAGACTCGAATACTTTTGCGCATGAAAAGCGAAGGTGGGGAAGAGGTGGTGGTGAATCCATTAGCCTTGCTATGTTTCACTGACTCCATTGTTTTTTTTTTTCTCTCTGTTTCCCGGCTCCACAATGCTGAGAAATAGAGAGAGTGGAGGCAAGGGAAAGGATGAACTTGGGCCACATACATGTAAAAAGGAGAGGAGGTCACAGGGCGAAGAAATCTGTGTTGGTTTTAGTTTCGTGGATTGAAAGAGGTTTTCGAATTGTATGACTGCAACGATATAACGGACAAGGAAAAGACAAAAAATAAATAAATAAAGTAATGTAATATTTAGGTCCATACTAACATACAGTATAGCTAATTCTAATATAATCATATGTGTTGGTTGTGATGTAAAATAGGAGAAATTCATCAAAACTAAATACAGCTTTCCAAAACACAACAAAACACACTTTGAAATTTGGCTAGCAAGGATTACCAAGATGTAGATTAGGTTGGACAACTGAAGTGTTGGCTGAAATGTGTGATGAAAGATTAACATTTTGACTTGAAGGAAACCTTATCAAAATCTTTTTTGTTCATAAAGTTCATCTTTCGTCTTTTCGTCTTTTCGTCTTTTCGTCTTTTCGTCTTTTCGTCTTTTCGTGTTTTTCGTCTTCAAATGGAGAAAATAATATAGAATCTGGAGGATTGCCTAATGTAGGACACCCGCCTTGCTTGTAAATGTGACTTTGGCCAGCAGTTACAATGCCATCTAGTAAATCTTGCATATCTTCACATAATCTTGCAAAACACACTGGCGACAGGTGCAACTTCAAAACAGCTTTTGGTTTCCTTGATGACAGAGACAACATAATTGTTTCCTCTCAACCATGCAGATTGGTGCTCGAACACTATCCTGTTGCCAAACCAACTCAATCAAGATGTAACAGTCAAGTCAAGGAAGAGGGCCATATAAATATGGATCTTTGTTGTATTAAAAAAAGTTGTGGTTGGTATCGCTTTTGTCCAACTTATCAATTATTATTATTGAATTATTGTATTATTGTAATGGTTTGCAATCTGGACACCTTATCAGTCGTTAGTAAAAAGAAAAAAATGGTAAGTGCTTGTGTGTGTATATAAAACCATTTTCTAAATGACTTATAGAAAAAATAATACTCTGTCTTTCTCACCCTAATGCAACTCATGTCTACACTTCAGTGTCTGATGTCAAGCATGGCAGTCAGTGAACGATGTCTCTCTTTAAACAAAACAGAAAATAATAATATGACTTTGCCTTTTTCACTGCGAGTTATTTTCATGAATTCTTGATGAATTCTTTGTGTTTGTTACTGTTCTCTGTTCTTATGAGCCAAAGACATATTCTCCCCTCAGTAAACAACAACATTGCCTTTTACATTACTGTCAAAGTATAAGACTCTCTATCCCGAATTAATGTACAATTCCTTTAAGCAGATTTATTGTATCACAACTGTGTCAATCCTAGAAATCCAAAGGTCCAAGACAATACAATTGAAATGAAGAGAATGTATTGATGTACAAAGAATACTGCCCACTCGCAGGTGTCAAAAGGCCCCTAATCTGCACTATTAGTGCATTCTCAAGCAGAAAACCACAAATTTACAGCTCACCCCATGACTGTGATTGTAGTCATTAACAGCTAGATGACTAAGAAAACTCTGGAACGGTACACCACGGTAGCTTTATCCCAGCTTCCATTATGCACAACTCTTAAGAGATCCTCTTAATATTTGTATTCAGTTGAGCTGCTGATTGCAAATAATGACATAATAACCATATTTGGACACAGGATGGACAAATCTAATGATGCCCGTATGGGATTGATTGTGCTCATGGAACAATCCAGACTTCAAATGTCTGAGCAATTAGAGCAGGATGAATTGTCCCCCCCCCAAAAAAATAAAAAAAAATCGGAAATTCACTATTAACTTTTTGACAGATCTTTATGATATTCGCAAAAGGAAACACGGTAATAGCCACTAATTGTTAAAGTCATTTGATTTAATTAAGTGCTCAGTTATAAATTCTACGAAGAGTAACAATTTGATACTGCTCTCAGTCTCGTGTACTGATCTCAATAATCGTTTGCCGTAGACAAATTAGGCAAAATGAGGGGATGATGGGAATGAACAGGTGTGGAGTGTGAATTGTAAAGGGAGGGAAAGGTCAACCGGAGTGATGAACTCCCCTTGTCAGGCAACATCAAACTGGCCATTGATCTAGCCCCTTTATGGATCACTTTAATCAACCTTAAATCTTTGCTTAATAAACCTATTTGTCTACACAACATCAGTGATGCCTATTAACTGTCGAGGCGACAGGAACACACAGCCATCTCATGTGCTACACACACAAACACACACACACACACCAGCCATTGTCCAACAGCAAATGAGGCCTGCGATCTGACACACTGGGCTATACTGCTGAGGCCTGCAGCAAAATTATGGGCATCACAGTCTTAAATGAGTGCCCAAATGGGAAAACTGTGTATCATAAATGAGGCATTACTAAAAGAATTTGGATTCCTCCCACTGCACACAGAGAGGCTGCAAAATAATATTTTATTTAGAGTTTAATTGCAGCTCGTGGTCCTGATTGCCCCATCAGACAAACTATAATGGAATCTAATATGATTGTAATGGTAACCGTCTTCACTCGGCTTCTCTGTGTGATCCTGAAGCATATGGCAATTCATAATTTCTACTAAACTATGGCTGCCAACCATTTATTGAAATTTAAGATGAAATAATCTATCCTTTGCTCATTTGTTCCTTCATTTGTTAATTGCAACTAACTGTTGAATTCGCTCTCCTGCCAAAAAGTGGATACTGGAGAAAAGTGGCCAAATTCCTTCATATCAGGAAAGAGCATGTGACTTCTCAGCTCATTAAAACATGCCTAACTGTGAAGCCCTCGTGTCTCTCTCAAAGGAAGATTTGTCATGTCCACTTGCTTCACTTCCATCTACAGCTGTAAAGACGGAACCCTCTGCGTTTGCGGAAACAGCTTGGACGAAAGGGCAGTGTGCTGGAGGCCTTATCTGAATCTTATTGAAAGAATCCCGCACTCATCAAAAGGTCAATGCCACAATGGTTGCATGAAAGGTGTGTTGTTTTGACATCACTTTTTTAAAGTCAGTCTCATCCATTTTATTCATGGAGGGGGATGTAACGATGCCGAGAGACGAGAGCGCACGAGAAGTCATTGTCGGGAGGGGGCATATGGCAAATGACATGACACTTCGAAAAGCATGCCGGCGGAGACAACACATCCACCCACATCTTTATCTGTGATCAAAGGAAAGATTTATGATTCTCTGCATTTGTAGTCCACCCTCTTTAGCCCTATCTCCCTGCCTACTCATACATTATCTTGCGCAGTTAATGCGATCTGAATGAACTTACCAGCAAACCTTTTTCACCCTTTACCATCACGAGGATCAAAATTTTCACCAGGCTACTTACTGTCTTGACCTTCCTCAATTCATACCCTTTCAATGGCAAAAACAAGTCTAAACACAGCTGGCGTCAGACACGTGTTTCAAGTTTCTGAAATAAAGATGCATTGATGCACGGGGCATATGCTGGAGTTACAACTTGTCTCCGACAGACATTCAGTAAGCTGGGTGGGGAGCAACAGCGATTGAGGCTGCAAAGCAGGGTTCACTATTAAGGTGATGCTAGGAAGGAAAAGCTGTATGATACAAGCGGACATTCTCTATTTGTCCTTGTTGACTTGTCTGACTCATGGTCACTGGCTCTGCCCTGAATTGGAGAGCTCATTGAGCTCTAAACCATGAAGCGGGATAAGGATTCTCCGATTTTTTTTTTTTTTTTGGGCCAGCCCTCTCTGCAAAACAGTAAAGACCAATAACCTTACTGATATGTGAGATTTTCAGCCTCATTTTGGAGCTAAATCTGATCTATGGTAATATTGTTGGATCAAATTGCTAAGTTCAAGATCTAGCTGGTGTCTTGATGGCAAGCACAGAGATGGAGCATGTAATGGAACTCTTGTAAGGGTGGGGAAAAATACATAAAATTGCTTTAAAACCCCTTAAGAAAGCTTGGTTCATTTCTGTACATTCACTGAATTTCTGTTTATTACTCCATTGTTGAAGATATGTTAATTCCCACTTCTGAATCACAGTCAAAAAATATCTTTCATTACTAGAAAAAAAGAAAAGAAAAATATGTTCAGGCCAATTGCATTCTTCGCAGCCACTGGTACTTGCATATGCTTTTATAATCAATGCAACCTCCCATATTATATTGCATAAACCGACCCACCGTAATCTCCCTTGTGACCATGATATCTCCAACAGAGAGGATCAGAAGATTGAAAATCTATGGAATATGTCCCCTCTGCTATCTTAATGGTTTGCTGACATCAAAATGTTCGAGTCAGTGACACATTGACATGTCATTGCTTGCATAGAGAGATAATGTATATACATACTGTACATGTATATAAACACACACACACACACACACCGTCATTTCTGGACCATAAGCTGCTATTTTTTCACACGATTTGAACACTGCTGCTTAAACAATGACGCGGCTAACATATGGATTTTTGGGGGGCAAATGAGCTTCATGCCGCCAAGAGAGACCGAGGAAGTGTGTGACGAAGCTTTTCTGAGGCTGTTCAATTCTGACACTGAAGGCGGCGACTTTAATGGTTTTAGTGCACAGGAGAAAGACGAAGATAGCGATACAGTTATTTTTAGCTGGTGTGGCTTATAGTCAGGTGCACTCAATAGTCTGGAAATTACAGTATATATATATATATATATATATATATATATATACACACACACACACACACACACACACATGTAATGTCATTAATGTTTACAGAGCATATATATCTATATATATATACATACATATATACATACACACACACACACACACACACACACATATATATATATACACAGTCACATAGATACACACCACCTCTCACCATAGATACACATGGAATCACGAATGAATGTCTCCTCAGGGTAGGTTTCATAGATGCTTACTTGACTGAAATTATGAACATATCATATCATGGCTTCTGACATTGCAGTCCATTTCTACTAACCTTGCCCCCTGAATCTCATCTCTCTCTCAGTTGCTGTTCTCTTCTTCTTTCATGATTTCTCCAGAGATGTGCTTCTCTACACTCAGTCTGAGTGCCCCCATGGGGCTCCTTGTAATTGATGTCAAGGTGTCCATAGAAACTGTAAATAGTTTAACTTCACCACCACTTCATTGCCTGAGGTAGCCAAATTTATAAGAGTGAATGTTCAAAGCATGCACGTCACTCTTCCCACTGTCATCTTCTATGTTGACAGTTATGGACTTTCATTTTGATTATATAGCCTCTTGTATACAATTTTGGAATTATTTGATGTGAAAAGACATAGCAACCAAACCACACCTTTAGAATTTGATTTGCATACCAGAGAACCGATTTGCAACAACTTTGTCCAAAATGAATAAGAGAATATTTTCCCTGTGTATGAGAGCTGTGCTTACTAGCAAGAGATACATTAGCACAGCAAATAAATTACTCCTCTATGATAGACATGGAGTGACACTTCACTACCGTTGTCTAAACTTTATTTTTTGCAGGCAGGTTGACTAACAACACCCTCATTTACAGCGACAGTCTGGGGGATTTTCCACAGGCAGAAGGAGGGGTGTCATGCAAGCACAGTCTTGCTGCACCTTTTTTAAATCAGAAACTGGTGCCACTGGGGTTAAACTTGTGCTTTTCACCTGCTTCAGTTGTATTTGTCTGGAATATGGATGAAAGTGAGTTTCTCTTTCAGCTTCCCCATGCAAATTTTGCCTCCTGCTTTGGGGATTTGAAAAAAAAGGAAAAAGCTGATCTTTTAACCAAAACATACTTCAGTTTTCATTAGAGTATCACTGCCCAAAAACTTCATATTGGTTTGCTGGCAGACTGGAACTAATCTGCACTGCCGGTATTCTTTCCTAAAGCTACTGCCCGACTATCTGTGTCTCACAAACAGCCCGGCGGGCCTCTGTTTCTACTTATATCTCAATTGAGCAACTGCAAGCAATTGCATGTCCATATAAGGGGGTGATGTGCATTGTATCCCCCTTATAAAAAATACTGCAGAATTGGACATATACTATGTCAATGTGGATTAATCGAACATGATATATCATTGTCAATTCTTAAAATGCTTTAAAACACAATGAACATTGCACGCATTTGTTTACCCAGCAATCCCCCATTGATTATGGTTACAGGTTAAATGTGAGGTTGTTTGTGGAAGACAACCTGTTTTATCTAATTTTTTTTACAGAAAATGTGTCTTTGATTGCTTGTAACCCCTTTTTCTTCCCCCAAGACAATGAAATAACTGTGAGAAAGAAATCCAGCTGTTTCTCAAGACCGGCCTCCAAGTTATTCTATATTTTACAGTTTTCTTCAACTGACCAAATTTTTCCCTGAACTGTTTGGTAACTTCTCTTTTCAAGAATCAGGATAGAAAACGAGAAAGCTGCATTGAGCTCAGAGCAGTTTGTGGGTCTCCCCACTAAAAAAGTAGGCGTCCCTACCAGTCAGAAGATTGGCTGATCGATTCCTGGTCACTCCTGTCTGCATTCTGAGGTGCCTTTGGGCAACACACTGAAACCCAAGTTGCTCTCAGGTTAGCGCCTTTCACAGCTTGTGTGTGTGTGTGTGTGTGTGTGATTGGGTGAATGCAATCTAGTGTAAAGCACTTTGAAACCACGGGGTGTGAAGCACTCCCTAAGTTGAGACCATTAACTATCCCAGACAATTAACTGGTTGGCATCAGCTACACATTCTCTATTCTTCGATGCACACATTTCTTGGTGAGAAATGAGTGCAAGTCACTTCAAATCAATACAGATGTTCGAGGTGTCTCGTGGTGCAAGCCTGAACCTGTGAATGGAAAGAAACTGAAGCATAAAGGAAGGGACTCGTGGGTGATCAATGTGTTTCAAAATGAGCATTTAACAAACTGATGTTTGAGTTAACTGAAACGTCTCTGCTCTGGAAGAAAAAAATTATCTGAATGCGTCAGTTGGATGTTGGAGTGCCGAAGAAGCCGACAGTTTGTCTCTCAATGAGCACGGCTGCCTGGGAAAGTAAGGGTACGCTGAAAAGTAATATTTGAGGTCAGATCAATTCTAGTGTCCATACAATAAAAGATACGGTGAATAAAAGAAGGGAAATAGATTGGTTTGACCCAGATAGAAAAAAAAATAAATAAAAAAAACAAACAAAAAAAAAAATAACAATGACCCAAACATATGTTTCATTCTTTCTCATGCAAACAAAAGACTGGCAACTTTCCCTTATTTTCTTGCAGTCAGCTTTCCTTTATTTTGTACTCTAGATTCTAAAACCTTAAATACAAAATTCAATCATTTAGCTATTGTGTTTTTCCTTTTGAAAATTCAAATAATTTAAAAAGTTGTGCTTACAACACAAATTATTTTGAAAATGGAATTTTCTGGTGGATTTTGAACATACCTAACATACAAAACACAACACCTGCATCCATCGCACTTTTTATCAGCCACCTATGGAAGCAGCATGAGACAAATGGCTGGGATAAAAACACTAGAACAGCCCCAAAATGCAGGTTTGTCTGAAAGACAACCTGATATCATGGGACACACAGCAAGTGCTGCTTGGGTACAAAATCAAGCTGCTGTCTGCTAAAATGGGTACTTTTTGCCTGTCGGACTGTACTTATGCCCCCTGAAAAATGCATTGCAGACAAAGCTTTATAGTGACAAATCACTTCATACAGCTACACGTGAGAACTTGTTTCATTTTCCTGAAATGGCTGTGCATGTTAACATTGAATTTCGTGCAGTTTTACCAAACATGTCTTACCTAACGAATGAGGTTACTACCTTTAGGTTTCAGATATAAGTAACTGGGGTAGTGAAGTTACGACATAAAAACAAACCTATGTGGTGTCTTCAATGACAGAAACATTTACTGTACCTCATTTCATTGTGGTGTACTTCACCCATTAAGTTTGATCTGATATAGGGAGGCACATTACAGTGGGACAAGTGTTGTGTAGTGAATCCTGGATAATGCAAAGCCTTAGAGCAGTGGTGTCAAACTCAAATACAAAGTGGGAAATGTAAAAATCGGTACAAGTCAAGGGCCGGAGTGGTTCAATGTTTATTGAAAACATATTGAAATGAACGTATTACACATATTGATCCTGAAACTAACAAAGCTTTTAAAATATTGCCTTTGAAAACAATATTAAACATGAAATAAATTAAAAAATCTGTTGCAACCATTTCTTATTGCTCGATCTGTAGCATTTCCAGGGTAATTTGAAATGAAAACATTTTTCTGCAGCCAAAAAAGAATTTGCTTTCAAGAAAAATCCAACATACCTTGTGGTAAGCAAGAAAAAAGTACACGAAGGAAACATATTACAGCTCAGTTTTCTGCTCTCTGATGCTCTCTAGTCTAAGCCAGAAACTTGAACCTGAATCTGAAAAAGCTCTTCAGTTCTTGCCAATAAAAAAAACAACATTAAACACTGAATACAAGATGACCTGTTGCGTTTATTTCTAATGGCTCTGTAAGCAACACGTTGTCATCCCAATGCGTCAACAGCCTGGCGAATGGGGAAGCTTCCCTCGGCGTCACATAAAGATGCATTAGGCGTACCTTTCTCGTCATTTTTCAACGGACCAGGAGAAGCGTCTTATTTTTTTCCAAATTTTTTGATGAGATATTCCCATGGGTCATATACCGGCGCATTAGGCACCCCTTTTGTCATTAGGTGTCGCCTCAGTGGGGGAACACGAGTCCTCATTTTGAAGACAAACGTGCAAAATACTAAGTCGACTTTTATTTTCATTAGGTTTAGACAGAAATACAAGCGTTGACGCAGACATGACGTTCCAGGTCCGTCGAAAAATGACAAGAAAGGTTTTCCTCATGCGTCGGTATGTGACGCGAAAGGAAGGCTTTAACATTCGTCAGCCGGTTGACGCATCGGGATGAGAATGGGCTGCTATAAGCAGCTTCTCCCGAATAATATCCTGAGTAATTCCTCTGACATTTTCTCCCGTATCCTGTTCAACAGTCCACGCTTTTGACCGCACATCGCGGTCACTCTCTGTTGTCAGTGCTACAAGTTTATCGCAAGCCAGGCCCATTTCATTTACGCATCTGCTTCAAACATATCGTTTCCCGTAGTTGTGCCATACATTGATCTTAACCCCAAAAGTTCCTCTGTTCTGCACAGATCTGAGTCCACTCCACAGATGAAAATTGACATCTGCGCAGTATCAGATGTGTCGCTGCTCACTCCGCGAACATATACTCTGCCTCCCACCTGTCTTGAGTCCCCCTGTTTACAAAGTCCACCTTTCGTTTAGCCATTTTTGCGGGAGAGAAGTAGCTGACAGTTGACAGCAGGTGACTCAGCAAGGCCAGCAGATGAGCCCGTGGGTCTTGTGGCTGCTGGTCTCAATTGACGAGCCACAGCACCCGCACTGCATTGTGGGACTTGTAGTATCAATGGTTCTCGCAACATATCGGCGAGCCAGCTCGAATAGCAATTAAATATCATCCTGCGGGCCTAAGGTCATCCCACCGCGGGCCGGATTTGGCCCGCAGGCCTTGAGTTTGACATATGTGCTTTAGAGCATCTGAGAAGGGATAATGTGGAGGAGGGTTATGAGCTAGCTGTTGTTAAAAGATACTGTAGCTGTGAAGTGGCCTATAGAGACCAAAGTGCAGGCAGAAGAGCTTAGTGCAAGCAAATCAAGTTGAGATGGGTAACTGAGGCTGTCAGTGTTGTGACTGCGCATGTTCTGTCTGCGTGCATGGCTGCCTCAGTGTAACTCTGATCCCTTTCAGTGTTTGGCTGTCACAGTAAAGTAAATGTGTGACTGTCATTTGGACAGCTCAGATCCGCTGCATCCTGATGTTTGCACAGCCGCCCACTCCGATATGTCTGTGGAGCATGTGAAAGCTTCTGAAAGCACAGAAAAAAAATATTCAAGGAGAGTGGTTTTTTTTTTCTTGGTAGCTCAAATGCTCAACAAGACCACAACACAAACTACCAATTTAAAAATGGACTACTTATTCATTCATTTACTGAATCATCTGGGTGTAGTTTTGGAGACATAATTGTCTCACCCCTGAGAGCATTAAGAAAATAGCCATGTGTTCTTATTCTGCCTTTTTGTCTAACATCTATGCATTTTATCATCGGATACCTATGGCTGAATAAGGCAAGCAGCTCTACAAAATTAACATATCAGACTTGGGGTCATTGAGGAAACAACATCAGTTGAAATTGAACACTGACTCCTTTAGCCACTGTCCCAAAGCAAATTGCATTGGGAATAGAGCAGCATTATGCTCACAGGGGCAATAGCCATTTTTGGACAGAACAGTTCTAAGAACTCAGTCCTAAGAATCGCTATGAGGTGTAGCAGGCCAGAAGGGCTTGGACCTCTTTGTTGTTCCATTGCGCGACGGTTTTCTCCGATTTATTCCAAGTCACAAGAAAACGGCTGACCAGTGACCACAATTATTTTCTCAAGCATGGTGTTCCATAGTCCACGAGAAGTATCTGGTAATTGTTGTGGCTTATGTGTTCCATCAACTACCAGTCATCTACATTACACAGTTCTTATGGAATAATAAAATGACTCTGCTTATGAGTAGGAGCTAAAATGGTTCTATGCTGTCCAAACGGATGAAAAAACACCCTGGTTCCTGAAAAGGTTCTAGGAACAGCAAAATGTTGCTACAGTGCAAAAGCTAATGACTTAATTTATTTTGATGAGTGAAATTCTTTACTCTGAACACCACAACATTCAGCTATTATACTTTACATCAGCGGATTTGCTACTTATACTTTCTATGAGGGTCAGAGTACAACTTGCAATGCAACGCTGCATCCTTGTTTTGAGAGATTATTGAAAAGGAAATTGGTAACACATTTGACTGGAAACTGACACTGATTAGGGGTTCCCTTGACTTTTTACAAGAAACAATACGAGACACATCTTCTAAGCTCTTGGGTGTTTGAGGAGGCATTTATGGACATTTGCCAGAAAAGGAGAAAAGATAAGGGGTAGCACCTGCAAATCTAGAGTGTTTAAATATTTTACAGAGAAAAACTGCTATGAATGTAATATTCAGGGTTGATATTAGGATTTGCAAGAGTGCTGGGGAAGAACTACATACAAACTTGTAAATAACTTCTCAAGAAAAACTTGAGAAACCACAGCCACGCTTAAATGCAAAAGGTAGATGGCTGCCTCAGTGTTCGGCGTGAAACTAAATCTCTAATGAGAATTACTAAGAAACTTACTGGGGGGTACAGCTGAAAATTCATCGTTTCACAGGATTAAAAAAAAAAAACCACGGGTATTTAGCTGACCTGCTGAAGAAGAGAGCAGCTTTGGCGTACAGAACAGATGGACTGGAAAATGAAATAAATAAATCGATAAATAAATAACTTCACCAAAGTCTTCGGAATCCATGCAATCTAAAGATAGACACATGGTGACCAGCGCCATCCTTTGCATCGAAAAAGACACAGCTCAATTATGATCAGGCATTCTAGTGATCTTTACATGATCCTTACAATTTCCTTTTCTTTTAGTTTGTCACCGCTCATTAATTTTAAACCAGAGATGAAGGTTGTCTGGGCACGATGACACTAATGCGGTGATGTAAGAAGGTGAAATTTAATAGCTATTTCAAACATTTATATGGTTCTTCGTGGTATTTTAGCGGTAGAATGAATTGACAATGAGGACATCAGTTTGTGCTTTCTGTTTTTCCTTCCACTTTCGGAGGCTGAGGAAGATCTGCAGAGTGAGATTTCAGCTTCAGCAAAAAGATTAAATGGATGGATAGATGGATGGATGGATGGATGGATGGATGGATGGAAATACGATAAGATCATATCATGGCCAGAAATAAAACTTCGACAATATTAAGCAGATATGGAGCAGGTCAGCAGCAAATACATTGTTTTGTGTCGACTACTTAATTATTACATTCAACCATACTGTTTTTGAAGGTTTAAAGGCTTTATAAAACCGTAAATGAACAATCATTTCTTGGTCTGACTATTTCATTCAAGCTTTTCTGCAGACATTAGAGGCTCAGCTTATGCAGAGCTTTTTGTATGTGTGTGAGTTATGATTAAGATGGAAGGTGAAACAGGACACGCGCCTCCATGCAGCTGAGGGTTAACCTCAATCTTGTTATGACCCCTATGAAAAAGTTTGCCTTCAAACTGGAGACTGCCACACACTAAACAGAAAACAGCGGACTTGAATTCTCTTTGTGTCTAAGTACGACTTGGGAACTCAAAAGTCTACAAAAGGTTAGAAAAAAAAGTTTTTAACGCCCTTTTTTTTTTTTAACCAACCCAAAACAATATCTTTTTTTGACACTTAACTTATAGGGGGAAAAAAAAGTGAACAGCAGAGTGTCTCGCATTCTGTAAACAACCATCCTACATTTTCAGATGCATTGCGTACACGTTTAAACCTCCATCAACAGCAGCTTTAGAAGACCACTAAACAAACATTTTCATTATTTGAGAGAACAGCAGGGCACACTTTGGTCGTGGTGGGGGTGGTTGTTATGTCTGAAGCAGGAATGTATATTGAATCAATATAGGGCCGCACAATGCTAGAAAAAACAAACATACAATGGTGCTCTGCGTGTCCGCGAAGGGCCGCTTGCACATAGTACGAGAACAGCCGCCTATGACGTGAGAAGCTGCAGGGACAGTGGGGGCGATGGGTGATGCAGATGGATGAAAATGCCTGAAATTGTATAGGAAGGTCACCAGGGGGCAAGAAACTAGATTTGTGTGTACGCATAGGGACAGAAGGCAAATATAGAAAATATGAGGAGAAAATATCGGAAGAAAAGGAAGAAGTTTCACTCACTGTAAGTGAAACAGAGAGACCAGTGGTTCTGCATGGCTTAGGTGACTAAAGCCAATGTCAAAGAGGATGCGGACATGGGAGCTGGGGGGTTGCAGCTGTCAAGCACCCTTGTACTCACATACAAAGTTATTCGTGCAAGCTGGGAAAGGTATTTATCACTCAGACACAAGCCGTCTGCATGCTAGGTTTAATAATTCATTTTACTTACTTGAGCGAGGACAGTGCAAGTTCATGAACATCATCATACAGTTACAGTAAAACAAGCTAGGTTATAGCCATTGACTAATTTTCATCTGTTGTCCCTGATAGCTGAATGTCTTTCCTTCAATGAACACCTGATATAACGCCTTCAAATCTGAATGATACATGAGTAGTATAATTGTTTACATTGGGGTCGTGCACAGAAAATACTTCATTCATGTAAATGATGTTCTGAAGTCATTAGGGGGAATTAATTATGCTGTTTGTTGATTTGCCCTGTACTCACAACAACCCTCATTTAGTCATATTCAATTTTGTGACAGAGCAAAAATTGATGCGCTGTCATTTGCTGATTTCAGCAAAAATATCGAGACAGGTCATCTTTCTTCAACTTGTTTTCTGCAACCTATGCAAGTCCCCATTTCCAAGTATTGCATATTGTCTTTATATAAGTTCATCTGACATCAGTGTAAAAGTCTCACTCTCTCCTAATTCTTTTACACTTTTTTTTCTGCATTTTCTCCCTCTGTTATCTCGTATATTTTTGACAACATTGCTTCTGCGTGTCGTCGTTTCAGCTGCGGGCGATATGCAACGCGTGGGTGGACAGATCAGCAGTGGTAGCACAAGTGGAGGAGGAGAGGATTTTTGCTTAAGAAAAGTTGAGAGGTGGCTATATCACATCCTGAGATTATGACTACTGCCAGAGAAAGAAATAGTTATTGTTGCTACGACCACTTTCTCATGTTTGACAACTGTCAGTTGGGAGAGAGAAGACTCTCCCAACTGGTGATTTTAAACATAGTTTCGCTAGAGTGGAAATTATGATGTTTTGTCTCATTGACTATGTATTCACAAGAACAAGGAACAATACAACCATGGAATTAGTCCAAAATCGCTTACAGGTGTACACCAAATCAAATCTATTTGAGGAAAATCTATGCGGCTCAAATCATTTCGAAACGTTTGACATGAGCAGACCAAAAGATCACATGAGTTCTATATTAAATGTTTTTCAATCTAAAAGAAGAATCCTCTCTACAAACCCATATGATCAATTTTGAGGAGAAGGATCATTTATCTGCACTGGTACATTGAAAGCATATGGAGAAAGCTTCCTTGCCACCGCCTCATAAAGTTTGGCATCATTTCACACACTCTGACATGATGTCAAAATTTGATTACTTATCTAATAAAGCACTTCATGTTCATATTGGATGCACCAATTCCTATTTAGTAAAATGACAGCTGCATTTGAGAAGCACTGCATTGAGAGTTAAGGCATCTTATAACTTCATGCAAGATCTTGGATGTCAAAGACTATCTTTCCTTCCATTATTCTTCATGCACAGTTTCAAATGGTACTTTCGCATATGTATGTAAACATGTATTCATTGCTGTATCCTATCAACCTAAAATTTTCCATGAAAGCTACGTAACACTCCTTTTTGAGAGTGAGGAGGCGATGTAACAAAATGATTTGGAGTTTTATCACTTTGCCTTAGCTTAATCGCAATTTCGGCATCCATGTATCAGTTAATGGTGCTAAGGATGCGCATTGGTTAGAGCATCAAGGAGGTTCCTGATCAATTCCAACATGGTGCCTTTCTGTGGGGAGTTTTCATGTTCTCCTCTTATCTGCGTGGGTTTCTCCCAAAGTTAAGAAACAGGGAGTAGGTTAATTTGAGATCCTAAATTGCATGAGATGTGTGAACGAGATAGTGAATGGTTGTATGTGTCTATATGCGGCCCTGTGGTAGACTGGCGACTGATTCAGAGTGAACCCCACCTGTCACCAAACAACAGCTGTGATTCAGTTCCAGCCCCACCGCAACCCTGCATGCAGGATCAGCGATATGGGTAATACATGAATTTGACATTAGACTCTACAAGTTTCTTTTAGTCAGTATCAATTCAACAATTGGCTACAAATATGACAACAAAAACATTAGACATATTTCAATCATATCAACCATGGCTTAAGAAAACTAGATGAAATTCCCATATGAACATATGGGCAAATCTTCATAAAGATAATGAGTTGCCAATGGAGCACAGTGAATATCATCAGATAGGAATATCTTATGAGAAAATATTTTCAGTATATTATTTAAAACAAGTTTCATTTTGCCTTTTTCTCCAATACTAAGGAATCAGAGGGTTTTGATCACTGTCAGTAGACATGCTGGTGGGGTCTGGGGTGTACTTCGATCTGCCTGGGGAGACACAGACGTACAGAAACGTGTATTCTTCTGTGTATAACAGTAGCCAATAATTGGCTCACAGCCTCCAACCACAGAATACATTTCTACATGTGTGTTGGTATGCCTGTGTGTTGGAGCCTTCATTACAGACTGCCAAATGCGCAGATCCATGCACATTGAGGAGAAATGCTGAAATGCTATGAAGACATTCTGTCAGCTTAGCTGGGAACTGCTGAGATAGTCCAGTCTGCCAGATTTTTTCACAAGGTTAAAGTTGGGGATTTTCAGGAGGGATGTGCCATATCTGATCATAGTGGAACAGTGCAGAAATAATGGATGTCTGCTGTGAAAATTCATTGCAGGGAATGATATTTCACCACAACAATAGAAATGTGATACAGAAGAACAATTATTTGTTATCACTTCAGAACGTGGGCTGCAATGCTGAAAGAAGCAGTTCATATCCAAGTCGTGACTTTAATTTGCAGCAGGTTTTAGAGTGGAATAGAGTTGGGATATGAAGGGAAAGCTTTGCTTCCGTGTAAACAGGGTTGTACAAGAGCTTGTACCCAGCACAGAAGATAAGAAAGCAAACCTGTGAATTTCGGCATTCAGACACGAACATCCTGTTAAGCTCTAGCCAAGGAAAATACTCTAGCACGTTCAGTCTTCAAAGGGGCTAAAAAAACTGAGCAATATATCTACGCGCTCATAATACAAGGTATAATATTCAAACACATTTGTAATGAATCGGAAGCCAATTCAAATTAACGAGATGATTTCCTATAGGTGCTGTTTAAGCATACCGGTGAAATTACAATGTGTGAATTATACAATAAAAAATGAGGCAATAAATATATGGAGACAGATGAGAGCTGAAAAAACAGTTAAGTAAATCCCTTTTCCTATTTCTATCCTATTTTGTTTGTACTTTTCAGTTTAGGCAATGGGAGATTAAGTATAAGTATAAACAAAATACGAGCGCTTAGGTGTGCGCCCAAAGAAAGTTGAGCTCGGTTCAAAGTGACACCTACACAAATCCTATCAAAAAGCACACACATATCTATAAACAATAAATATCATGCTTCTGCAGCAAAATAATTATCCATTAATAACAACAAAACTGTAGCAATAGCGAGTGGCTTGACATACAGATCACAGCCAAAATAAAATCATAACTCTAGTGAGAAAATATAAAATTGCATAATATTCAAGATAAAGTGGAAAAAAAGCACACGATAATTGAGGAAAAGCCAGTCAGTTTGGTTGAGAGGCAATGTATTCTGACCCGCATTCTTGATGCGCAATTGAGTTGAACAACATCGGAAATGTTTGGGATAGAAAGAATTGTAGAATAACCCTCACAATTAGGGATCACTTTGGGCTAACCTTTTCTAGCATTAGAAAGTAGTATTTTCATCTTGATTATATACAACCTGTGTTGTAAGAGTATAATGAGACATTGCTGATTTAAGGGCTCCTAAATTAATGTTGTGAAGCAAATTATTCTGTTAACTGCATCAGAGACTAAAACTATCCGGCTAAAATGAGCACTTACAAACTAACTACCCAAGAGGGGCCATAAAAATGTATTTGTAGGTATTTATCGATCTGCTGTACATTATTAGCCAATATTTGCCTGCTTGACTGCCCTCAGTTTATAAGCAAATAAGGGAATATTTAAAGTAGCTCTATGCACATAACTGCAGGGGAAGGATTTCAATTTGAAATATGTCAATATTAGTCAAGAAGTTAACAAATTGAGCACCACTATTTATTTGTTTAAAGGTTCTACGATTTACATCTTTTAAATTAAACAATGATTTCCTACAAACACATTTTTTCACTCAAAACCTCCACCTGAAAAGAAGTGTTTTATTGCTGCCAGTAGAAGAGTTGTTGCTGAACAAGACATTGTTTAAAACCTCTTGTAAGTCATGTAAATAGATGAGTGTTAAGGGAAATAACAAAACAATCAAAGATATATTTTTCAAGGAATATCGATCAATTCACCTCCTATCTTTTCTGTCGTAGTTTTATTCCCACAACGGCATGTAGTAGATGCGCAGAGTGCCATGCAATGATTTAAAAGACAAGAGTGACGAAGAGGAATTCCCTTTATTTTGTCACAATCGGTTTTACAAACAAATAAATGGAAAGTATCTTCTGCACCGTGACCGAACGTGGATGAACCATGAGCAATGGGGACCGAGTAAGCAGCTTTTTAGGGTTCAATCTGATCAACGCTTCAACATGCATCTAGCCTTGGGAATAAAACTGGGAAGCCTGAGCTCCCACACCCCCTCACCTCCAGATAGCTAGCTAACCATTTGACTAGCTGCACCTACACAATATCTACATTTAGCAGTCTAGCCAGCTCTCATTCTCCTCGCTCTGCTCCACTGGGGTCAAACATCGGAGGCGCCACTCCTGTTGACAAGTGAGCCCTAGGGGAGAATTCACTTGTTGCTGACACCTGCGATGTGTCCATCCTCTGGAGAGGTGAGTCTGACAGTGTGAAGACCTATAAACGGAGGTGCTGTCAGATTATGCAAAAGCCCCCAGGAGCAATGCAACGAGGGGGTGTATTGCTGTATATGTTCACTGATCACAGTTGAAGGCAAACCTGTGAGTTACACCAGGCCTCTTACCAGGCCATCAACAAAGAGTAGGAAAAAAAAAAGACAAAAAAATATATAAATGTAATAAATGTACATTGTACATGTATATATCCAGTACATGTATTGCATTGCATTGCATATTGCCAATTTAATTTATCTAAAAAAATTATTGAGAATCAGTTAAACACTGAATCCAAGCCTGACCTCTGTATGGTGGAAAAATATCCGATATTGCTTTTTTGGATCAAGCACCAATTGCAACTTGTACATCCAACTTAATTATCTAATTCAATATCACGCCTCGCTAGTAAATTCATTTAAACTGTGCTTTATGGTCATTGTTAGGTTTGGTCTTTTTCTATTTAGGTCATACAACAATTATGAAGTATAATCTTCTATGAAGGCAATAACATAATTCTCTGAGTTCTTTATCTTGCTCTTCCTTATGATACACATTGTGAACAATGTTCTTAGAATAACAGTCGTTGATCAATTCACCCTTTATGGAAATTCATTTTCTGCTGTGAATCCATTTGACTCCAAAGACGGAGCCGTAAATAACTTATCACATCACGAAGGCATTCGTTATGCTAATCATGATATATATCACATCACAGATTGTCATACATCCATAGATGTGATTAAAATCAATGCAAAAGTACTGCTGTGTCCACCCTATGCAGTATCTCGGTTACACCATTGATTATGCCTTTTTTTTCGTTTTTATTTTATTCTGAGGGGCGGCAAGCGCTGATGTTTGCAGCAGCAGAATAAGCTTCTCTTAAAAGGGCAGGAAAAAAAATGCATTTAAGTTCATAAAAGTCTTATCAGCGGCAGCCATATCCATATCCCACTGGTCCAATCCTATGGGCAGCTCCTTGAGGTTCCTTAAGGTTCACAGGCTAATCTCTCTCAACCAAACCTGCCATTGAACAGTACTCCAGTCCTCCAGTCTTTACGGATGAAGCTGCAGTGGAGGGGGGTTAAATACATCTAAATACAACCATGATTCAATTTTTCTAACAGTACGGATAGTTAAAGATGTTTTTTGCTGTAGGGGCGTGCGAGTGGTAGCAGTTGAATAACAAAGAACTGATGTTTACATTTGTATATCATTGCTTCCCTTTAATATTTTTCAGATATATGACAGAATGTGATAAGAACACAATGTATTTGTCCTCTGAAAGCATTTCCCGATTGAAAACACATTTCCCCCATTCACCTGCAAAAAACTAAAAGCAGTGACTATAATGATGTTACAGCCGTGCCAATCATCTCTGATAGTGACAGGGGCGAGCGGGATGGGAGACACATTTATGTAGACCAGGACAAGACCAATTCAAAAATAGACATTGGACGGGGGAAGTATGAAAAAAAGATGGGAAATGACGGTGTGGAAGGTAAAGGGGGAGAAATGGAGACGGACACTCTCAAAAGCAAAAAATAAGACACTAAGTGGAACTGATGGGGCAAGAGTACATAACCCCCAAAACACTGTATAGGGGAATAGTGCCACAGCATAGATTACATATTCGCACACAACTGCTCTTTTCAGCTGACACAGGAGAACAGCTACAGTGTAGATTCATATAACACAATCATCGGACCATCATTATAATCCAGAGGCCGCAAGACAAACCAAGACCCATCTGAGTACTGGCTGGTGTGTCTCCCAAGAGAAATGCAGCTTGTTGCATCTGCTCCTCTTCTGTCAGCACTTTCATAAATAATTCACCAAGTACTCTGGGGCATGAGAGCCATGGAGTGCTTGGTACTTCGCCCCTGTTTTCTTCTGCATTTTTTTTTTATTGACCCCTATTGGCAAAGTACAAAGATGCGCCCGTGTGGATAGGTTAAGGGAAATCTGAGAGCACAGGCCAATGGCCATGTCCATTCAGAAAGACCTCAAGAGGTTGTCAAGACAATGCAGTTCTTGGTCCTCTACTTGTTTATGTTGTGTTTTGTTTCTTGTTTGCTCAAACATATTAGATACTTGCCATTGCAAACAACAGATGTGTCCATACAATAAACCCAATGTTGACCACGGCTCATTCCGAGACAGTCATTCAAGTTAACTAGTGGTGGCAGGTGATGTTGCTATTCTTAGAAGTGTTCGATTTGGCCCTTTTGTGAGAGAGAACTTTTCATGTACTCGTGTATCTAATTGATATTAAAGTTCTTATGCTGTTCACATATCAATTGATAACCTTTTTCGACTGAAACCTAAAACCTAAAGGAACAATTTACTTTCGAAACAGTTCCAACAAAATATTTTTCTTCAGCCAACTCAAGAAGTAACATTTGCTGATGGTTATCGTAAATTCATTAAATCATCCTCTTCTTTCCCTTTTGGCTTTTCTGTTCAGGGGTTGCCAGTGAATCAGTGAATCAACCTTCTCAATCGAAACCTATTCTCTGTCTCTGTATCCTCTTCTCTCACACCAACTAACTTCATGTCCTCTTTCACTCCACCCATAAATCTTCTCTTTGGTCTTCCTTTAGACCTCCTGCCTGGCAGCTCCAAGCGTCCTTCTTCCAATATATCCACTATTCCTCCTCTGTGCATGACCGAACCATCTCAGTCTGGCTTCTCCGAATCTTATTTTCAAGGCATCTAAGGTGTGCTGTCCCTCTAGATACACTTCCCGATCCACTTCCCTATCCACTCATTCCTGATCCTATCCGTCCTAGTCACACCCAAAGAGAACCTCAACATCTTCATCTCTGCCACCTCCAGCTCTGATTCCTCTCTTCTCTTTAATACCACTGTGTTCAAACAACCCAGCATCACTGATCTCACAACTGTCTTGTACACCTGTCATTTCATTCTGGCTGATATTCTTCTTTTGCATAGCACTCTCTGACACTTTTCTTCACCCATTCCAACCTGCTTGAACCTGTTTCTTAATTGCTTTTCCACACTCTCCATTGCTCTGGCCTGTTGACCCTAAGTACCTGAAATCATCCACCTTCTTTATCACCACTCCCTGTAGCCTCACCATTCCACTTGGGTCCCTATCATTCACACACATATATTCTGTCTTTCTGTGACTAACCTTCATTCCTCGTCTTTCCAGAGCAAACCTCCACCACTCTAGATTTTCCTCAACCTGTTCCCTGCTCTCACTACAGATCACAATGTCATCTGCAAACATCATGGTCCATGGAGATGCCTGTCTAATCTCATCTGTCAGCCTGTCCATCCCCACTGCAAATTAGAAGGGGCTCAGAGCTGATCCCTGATGAAGTCCCACCCCCACCTTGAACTTCTCTGTCACACCTACAGCACACCTCACCACTGTCTCACATCTTGCATACATTTCCTTCGCCAGCTTAAAATACTTTCCTGACAATCCAGACTTTCTCATAGAATACCAGAGTTCCTCTCTTGTCACCGTGTCATAGGCTTTTTCTAGGTCTGCAAAGGCACAATGCAGCTCCCTCTGACCTTCTCTGTACTTTTCTACCAGCATTCTCAAAGCGAATACTGCATCTGTAGTTCTCTTTCTAGGCATGAAACCATACTGCTGCTCACAAATGCTGAAATTCTGCTCTCAGCCTAGTTTCCACTACTCTTTCCCGTTACTTCATTGTATGGCTCATCAACTTTATACCTCTATAGTTACTGCAATTATGCACATCCCCCTTATTCTTAAAATGGGGCACCATCACACTTCTCCATACCTCAGGCATCTTCTTACTCTCAAAGATCCTGTTGAATAGTCTAAGCAGAAACTCTACCGCTTCCTCTCCTAGATGCCTCCATACCTCCACAGGTATATCACCAGGACCAACTGGCTTTCCACTCTTCATCCTCTTCAATACCTTCCTCATTTCACCTTTACTAATCTCTTCTTTGTGGCCCACAAAAGTCTCGTATGTGCCCCTACCTCTGCTCTTATGAGTTACCCTATGTTCCTGGCTTTTCTGGAAAAAAAAAAGTATTCACTTGTGCCCCCCTGAGGCTGCATTGGTGATTGTACAATAAATATAAACAAATAAATAATTCCTGAAATTACTATAACCGATGAACACAGAGCTACAAGGGAAGAATGGAATGTGTAAACTGTTGTAGTGGTGTCCTTGAAATTATATCAAATTGCAAGTAATTTGAACCAAAGGAGGAAAAAAATAAAGAAAAAAAAATCATACTTTGCAGTTCAAAATTGTCATCCTCAAAACCACAGTGTTTCCTAACCGTATTTGTTGTTGCTGAATGATTTGTGCACTAAAACATTGCTTTACAGAGAGAGATACACACTTGAAGCTCATTTACAAGACAATGTTCTGACTCGAATCAGTGTTTTAGTGCCTAGCCCTACTCTGACTGTTTTAACACATCAAGATACATGAATGTCTTATAAGAGAAGCTACATCAGGAGGTTGCTGTCAATAAATATTAACATTACTGTAAAATTTAAAACAAAGTGTCATGCACACCAGTGCATGAATGAACCAGATATTTTGTATTCAATTGACTTCTTTAATTATGACTTTATTCTATATATATGTCATGCCAACACAATGTAGTGCAGTTGATGCAAAAAAGTTTCTGCCTAATATGACTGGAGGCTGTATACCTGTGTTTGCGACAGCAATTCTGAGGTATGGGGTAGATGAAAAAGAAGGCACCCGTTCTGAAGGATTCAGACTCCATCAAAAGGTTTCACTATGTCTCGGAAATTTCAGTCACAAGCAGTTTAAAGAAGCCTACATTAATATAAAATGAGTAAAATATAGGATATCACAACGGCTATTAAACTGATCAAATTTGAAAACAGACCTAAACTGTCATCCTTATTATTATGTTCCACAAACAAGTGTGCTTCAGTACATATACTGACAGGATTTAACTTATCCAAAAATAACGGAGGCGAAGCCCTGGTATCGTGTTGCCAAACCAGTAGCACTTTTATGACGGACTGGAGAGGAAGCCCAACGATACTGCCTCAACCACAGCACAAATAAACACTATCACCCCCCTGGTGGCACCCAGGGGAAATGACAAGAGCAGACAAACACAACCCAATGCATCACATCTCCTCCCCACTTATTTAGAATACAGTCCCCCAACTCTGTTGGATCTTAACTGGGTGTTCAAACAGAAAAATACCAACTATTTTATAAAGATAACCCCCAAATCAACCCCCCCCCCCCTTTTTTTACAAACAACAAACAATAAACTGACTAAGCCTAGAGGCAATGAAATTAACCCATAACACGACTGGGCTGAGGCTGGGGGTAGACTGCTCCACACCTCGAGTTTGTCTGGGATTTTGGGGCGATGGCCCGTACCCCAAGCCTCTTAAAAGGTTAGACGGTCAGGGGTTTTGATAACCCGTGAGGGTACCTCCTCATTGTCTCTGGAGGAGGAACGTCCTCAAATGACATGCCAGCTGGTTCCGCAGAGGCTGCCTCCTTTTGGATGACTGGATGATCTTTCTGGGGGAACACCATTCCCCCCATGGGGGGGGGGGGTTGGTAGCTCGATCAAAGGGACAGTAACTGGGTGACTCAGCGCTGCTGGTTGTTGTGGCTCTCAGGGTACAAGCCTTCCCAGCTCACTGGCCCGCATCTGATCATTATGACATTTTCAGAGTACTCCTGAGCCCACATCCACTGTGTAAGACACTGGCCCTGATTGCAACACCACCACACCTGGTATCCACTTCTCCCCCCGCCTATAAGCACGGGCCAGAACAGAATCTCCCACTGTAAAGTTTTAGTCCTTGGCAAATTGGGCCCTGTGATCCTTCTGATCTGCCTCAGCCTGGTCCACCACCCCTGCCACACTTGGCTTGAGAAGGTTGACGCGGGTGCGGAGTCGACTGCGGAGGAAGAGCATGGCCGGGGACTCATTTATCGTGGCGTGTGGGGAATTTCTGTTGATGAGCAAGAATTAATCCAGCCTGTGTTGCACTGTGGTTGTGGTTGACTCCCTGGACACTTTCAACGAGCGCTTCAGCATTTCCACAAAATGTTCCACTTGTCCATTTGTGGCTGGGTGAAATGGTGCGGAGCGCATGGGCTTCACTCCATTCGCGTAGAGAAAAGCTGAAAAATCAATTGAAGTTTGTTGTGGCGCGTTATCGCTGACAAACATTTCCGGCAATCTGGGACGACTGAACAAATTCCTAAGAGCCTGAATGGTCTTAGTGGTCGTGGTGGAATCCATCAACTGTACTTCCGGCCACTTCGAGTGGGCATCAACTACCACCAGAAAAATATGCCCCTCGAAAGGGCCCGCAATATCCACATGTATTTGCTGCCACTGAGTCCCTGGCCATGGCCAACAGTGCAGTGGGGAGAGACTGGGAGCCTTCTGGTTGCGCTGACATGAATCCCAAACTTTAGCCTCCTGTTCAATCTGAGCATCAATTCCCGGCCACCAGATATAACTCCAAGAGATGGCTTTCATTTTCACTACCCCTGGGTGGCCTGCAGGCAGCTCTTTCAGCAATTGTGGCCTCAGTCTTGGGGGCACAATCAGCCGGTTACCCCAAAGAAGGCATCCCTGCACCACGGTGAACTCATTGCTCTGTGAGTAAAACAGTGTCAGGGCATTGTCGCGCCTTTGAGTCACAGGGAACTGCCCCAAGAGTAACCTGTCCATCACTTGAGCAAGTACTGGGTCATACCTTGTCTCTCACCAAATGTCAGTGCTGCACACCGGCAGCGAGTCCAGGTGATGTATCTGCACCTTATCCACTGAACCCAGCTTTTTCTTGTGAAACACCTGCAGGGGCAGGGGAGAAAGGCCATCTGCATTTCCATGTTGAGCTGCACTCCTATACTGAATTGTATAATGGTGCGCTGTAAGTATGAGGGCCCACCGCTGAAGCCAGGCAGCTGCCATTGATGGAGTGGCCTTGCTGGGGCTCAATTAAGTTAGCAGTGGCCTATGGTCCGTAAGCAGGGTGAAATGACAGCCATAGATGTAGGCACGGAACTTGTGTTTGTCAAATATGATTTCCAGGGCTTCCTGTTCAATCTGAGCGTAGTTTTGTTCCGATTTGCTTCAGGTTCTGGATGCAAATGCTATTGGCCTCTCTTGACCACCAGGCATAACATGGGAAATCACTGCACCCACGCAGTATGGCGAGGCATCGCATACCAACCTGAGTGGCAGTTTGGGGTTGTAATGAGTGAGCACTCTATCTGAGAGAAGCTGTTCTTTTTCTGTGCTGAATGCTTTTGCACACTCCTGGGTCCATTTCCATTGTACACCCTTGTGTAATAATGCATGCAGAGGACTGAGTGCAGTTGCCCTGTTTGGGACAAACCTACTAGTTTATTAGACCCAGGAAAGAGCATAGCTGGCCTACATTGGTTGGGGCAGGGGCCTCTGTGATAGCACGGAGCTTTTCTGGGAATTTGGGGGCTTGTGGCGTGGATTATATGCCCCAGATAATCCAGAGAGTCTCTAAAAAACTCAAATTTTTCTCGCTGCACACGGAGGCCTAATTTTCCCAAGCAGCTCAGTACTGCCTCCTTGCCTCAGTATCATTATGTCGCGTTATCAGGATGTCATCTAGACAACAGTGCACACTGTGAAACCCCTGAAGTACCTGATCCATGACTCGCTGGAAGATGGAGGGTGCTGATGTAATGCCACAAGGCAGTCGGCTATAACAGAACAGTCCTTTTTGTGTTGCGATGGTGAGGTATTTGCGTGAGCTCTCCAGTTTGGTGAAGCGCTGCGCCCCAGCTAGCGAGGCAAACAGATCCTCTATCCCGGGGAGAGGATAATGCTCTGCACAGAGTGCGGGGTTGATGGTCACTTTGAAGTCCCCGCAAATGCGTACATCCTTCTTTTTCTTTGTGATGGGCATGATCGGGGTGGCCCTTTCGCTGAACTGCACAGGGGAAATCACTCCTAGCTTCTGTAGGTGCTCCAGCTCTTCCTCCACCTTTGGCCTGAGCGCATTAGGGACCACCCGCGCCTGACAGAATTAGGGGGGAGCCATGCACTTTGTTTCATCTGCACCCTAACTTTCACCACCCCTCCTGGGGCAATGACTTGGCCAGTGTATGTTTTCTGCAGGATGTGGTTGTAGCACAGATGAATGTGGCTGAAATGTGCATTATACAGCTTCTCTGAGATAATGGACACTGCTGCACCCGTGTCTAGTTGCATCTTGGTTGTTTGTCCTCCACTTTTGGCCTGACCCATATTATTGCAGAGGCTGGGTTATACTGCTGTGCAACTTTTGCTCTCTGTGTTCGCCTTTTGGCTACATCTTCCATGTGCAGGGCGACAGCTGCGTCAGAATCAGTGGCATCTGTGTCACTCAGCTTATCATTGGTGGCAAGCTTATTTACCTGTCTCTTTGAATTTTCCCTCCATTTGTTGTCTTTCCTCTCCCACATTGTGGTTCCAGCTTTATTTCTTGACCTGCTCTCTTTGCATGGTGGCAACTCTGGTCCTTGTAAAAAGGAGTCACTTTCAGAATGGTGTGTCCTACCACATCTGGTGCATTTCCTCCCTGGCATGGATGAGAAGGAAACTGAATTCACATTCAGGGAGCTACGAATCTGCTGGGACTCCCTTGCCACTGTCTCCATAGATATGACGATTTCCACTGCTTTCTGATAGGTGAGGTCAGCCTCTGTTAATAGCCTCTTCTGTATGGTGTCGCGACTGAGGCCGCAGAGCAACCCGTCCCTAAGTGCATCTTGAAGGTGAGCTCCAAATTCACAATGCTCTGACAATTTCTTTAAATCCTCAATGAATTGTGCAATTGACTGCTTGTGCAAGGTGGTTTTGTCTCTTGTCCCAAATGCTTGAATAATCATACATACCATACTAGTACACCATTACCAATGAGAACCTTTACAACATTCAACCCTTTGACCTTTAATCACTTACATACAGAAGTACGCATCGATTTTAGCGTCTTCCGGTCTTTACAGCAAAAGCGAGTAATGTGGGCTTCATCAAATGGGAACATTATTGGTGTCCCGCATTTCTGTCCATATTCTTGTTTGATTGAACCTCTTTGTTTTGCTTTATATCACAACTGCCACTACATATACTGTATCTCTAACCAGGGCTTATCTTGGGTGTTCAATGTATTAAAATTGCAACTAATAATGAGCTGCACTGTGGGGAGAATCCCTGTTCTCCTGTGTTGAGGTATTATTAAGCATGGACAAGAGAGACATACAAAAACACAAGAAATGGGGAAGATTTTCCATGGCCAGAGCCTCTGCCAGCAGGAAACCCCCAGAGAGCAATTCAAGAACTTAATACCAATAGGTCAACATGCAGATCCATCCCACCGAAAAAAAAACAAAACAAAAAAAACAAAAAACAAATCCTTATCCCCAGGTTTTATTACAGTAATCTGTTTCGACAGCTATCCTTGTTTAAACTGCATTAGATCATTTATCCCTGTACTTGAACCCTTGGGGAACAACTGCAGTTTATCGCATACAACTCCATCAAAAATGGACTTTAACATGTTCAAGTTTCACAATGTATAACGAATAACGTAGTATCACACATTAGTGTGTCACTTTTCGCAAAAAAAGGAACAAACAGAAAAAATTGAGTCAGAGGTTAGGAGGGAAGGATGGAAGCTACAATATCTCTGCAGCGACAAACCAGACAAACATCAATGTGGATTCTGTCTGATTTCATGGAAGAGTGGAGAGGAATGACAACTTGTAAGTTTCATCCTCAGTGCATGCTAATCAAGGCTTGGAATGTGGCTCAGAAATGAATGAGGTCTTACAGGGCTCATGTTTTTTTTTGGGTGAATTGCTTTGAACTATTTTTAAAAGAGGATCCCTGAAGTCACACTATGAATACTCTCTGTGCCAACAATGGTCTTATTTTCTTAACTTTAAGTGTGTTACCAAACACCTAGTTTGATGTACTTCCTCAATTTGGCGGCAGGTAGTTATGACAACGACTTACAAATAAAAGGAAATTTATGAGACAGGACCACTTGTTACCACTGGTCATCAATTGTTGATTCTATAAATAGCAGCTAAATATGGGAAAAATCTCCCAAGCCGAGGTTGGTTATTCTGGAGGTTCTGACAGCATCAAATAGTAAGCAAACAGAGTCTGTTCAGTTCTTCAGCCACAGTGAATCCCAGTATTGTACTTGATGACAAAGGGCCTCAACCCAGTTGACCTATTTCTTCTGTTCACTTTTATCTGTGCAATATTTAATTATATTTATACATCCTCCACAACAGGAATTTTTTTTTCTATTTATAATTTTACACAGTCTTGGTCATTTGTATCTATATCCTTACTTGCCTAATTTTTTCTATTACTACTATTTGTGATTTTTTTTTGTGATAGTTTCCTTGTTGTGGAATTAATAGAGCCTTTCTTATCTTAACAGTAAAGAGGCAAAATAACTGATGAGGACTGTGTGGCATGATCAGAATCTGTGTATGAATGACGTTATGCTTGGTAAGTTATTGAGAATCAGAGATGCGCTGAAAACTGATGGAAAAAGACCGATATAATTAAACCATGAAATATGTTAAATCATGTTGGCATGTAATTCAGACCTGAAATGAGACAGGCCTGGAATCCATTTACTTATTAATACAGGTTGCATATTCTTGTGGGTTTCAAGTAAAACATGTCTGCAAGACTTTTTTTTTTTTTTTTTCCTATGAAGGTATCGGCTTCATTGAGTACATGAAGGCAGTTCATGTACTCAACAACTTTTTTGTTAAAGCTTGCACCCTGGGCTTACATTGCCACAAGCAAAGAATTAAAAAAACAAAAGTTTCCAGAACACTGAATTTCCACTAAAATTGACCAACACGGCACTGTAGAGAAATCTACTCCCAGAGCATTTTTACACCAGATGTTGACCTTGATCAGGGCACTGGAATAATAGTAGAATGCCATCATAAAAGTAGACCCCGATATTTTTGAGTCAAACAACAGGAATCAGTCCATCAACAGGCAGACAAGGTAGGGAAAAGGCAAAGCCAAGACCTAGGAATAACAGAGCGGGATCACTAACCAGTGACCTGTACACTAGGAAAAGCAAGGCTTAAGACATAAGACACAACTGGTACTTGAACACAAAGACCAAATACGGAAGGGAAGCTGGGGCTGGAAACCACAGACACGGAAACAAAAAGTCAAGTAGAGAATTGGAAATGAGAAGGTGGGTAAACTGGGACAGATGAATAAGCTCACATGAAAACCATTCAATAATGGGGACTCTGGATGGAAGTGCACCTTTTCCCCTGGTTAAAAGATAATCTTCAGTTGACCTACGGTCACCATCCTTTACTAGTAAGTGCATGTTCAAAAGCACTCACCCCACCCGACCCATCGTCCAAACTTTTCCCAAATATTGCTGGACAACGGGACTGTTTTTGCCCAGGGGAATGGAAAATGCTTCAGGCAAGTCCCTGATCCCCCTTATCTTCACTCTTAGCCTCTCAACCAGGTTTAATCACCTCTCGGACTATAATTAACGGGAATTACACAGAGCTCCTATCTGCTGAGGCCATGTCGTTACCGTAAAGAGGCCTTTCCAATTTAGAGCTTGTCTGTTGGGAGATTACCACTCGAGGAGGGGTCCTAGGTTCGGAGGTGCCACTCTGGCCGTTTGAGGCAGACTTGTCACAGATTAAATAACTAGCTGCTGGAACGCACTTAAAAACATCCACATAACCACTGGTTCATTCATCGAAACATCCAGGTAATGTAGTGCTTCCAAGTTTAAAGAGAATATATCCCTTCTTTGATATAATAAGAATTTATTTAACTTATTATGATATGATGATAAAAAACTGAACTTGTGCAATTCATACACATTATCAAATTACCCCATGATTCTTCTATATAGTTTAGGGTGATATTTTCAGCATTCACAAATTCTACATCAAAATAAAAAGCATGTTTTATCCTCTTACAGGTTTGCACGCTGTATTATTCGATGCTTTCCATTGTTATACATTATCTAATAGACGCTGCACCTTTCGCTTAAAATAAGCTTCTGTATTATATGCGTATAACTGCTGCAATTTCAAGGAAAGAAACAGATAAAATGATGGACTATCACCACACTCGTTCACTCCAAGCCCAGCACACCAATGTTTAACAGGATCCTTGAGAAAAGCCACTCTACTTCGGTTTCCCTGGTAACTAGCATGCATTGGAATTGATGACATCTGATCGCCCACTTTCTTTGAATAAAGAAAAAGCTCTGCCTATGAACTTTGCCAAGGCTATTTCCCTCAGAAATGCCCTAAAAATGACACTGCTTTTAGAGTAGAATGCAGGACAATTCTATTTTAGCAGAGCACAACAGATGGTTCTTTAAATAATAATATGAAGCACGATATTGATTAAGGGAATAAGCCTGGTCAATATTTTTAATTTCAAAGATTTCACATGGAAAGTCTGATAGGGTCTTCGTAATTCATGATCCAAATGAAGCATAATTTGTGAATTGTTGGAAGTGCAAACTCGTCTGAAAGAATGGTGAAGGGCTGTCCTGTACTGGGGCACTTTAGTTAAACACTTTTGTCTAAACGTGTCCCCATACCTCATACTTTCATTCCCCGCCTTAATTAACATAGACGGGCAGCCAGACAGCTCCGGAGGCCAGAATCCATAGCAAGACCACTCGCTGTCACCTTGTTACCAGCCTAATGGGTTCAGACAAGGTCCCCCTGACACAGGAGAGAGGGGAAATGAATTCATGGCGCCTGGCCTTGCGTAATTTCCAAATTGCCTCTGCCTCCTTTTGCCCTTCCTCCCCTCCAACTATCAGTACACCTACACAGCTTGTTGCAAATGTTGGCACGACACAACAGAGAGAACATATTCAACATAATCATGCTGCATGCACCAGCAACCCGTTGCACAAATTATTCAGCTTCATTAAAACTTCACACGCGTGCACCCGCTGATGGAAAATTAACAAACATTCTTAGTGTGTCCATTAAAAATCTATTCATTAACTCTGAGCCACATTTCATCCCCTGTTGGTTTTGTTTGTGAATGTTTACAGCTCAATAAATAAAAAAGGAAAAAAGAACACACAGACACACTCAAAACGCTTCTGAGAAGTCAACAACATTGAGACATCTATGGCCGCTTGTTCAAGTTTTCAAGTGTTTCTATATTCAACAGCCAATGGAATGCAGAGGTAGGCCAAGACCTGGACGTCAGTCATGTGGGCAAAAGGCAAGAAACTATTCCGCAAACACAGTTAGGCTCCTCGGGCACTGGGGGTGAGGGAAGCTGTGTGTAATTGTTACCCTAAGCAGCCGCCGGAATATTTTCACCACTATTGATGCCATTTGGTAGGTCTGACAGAATAAAATGAACTTTTCCCCAAATCTAGATTGAAAATATATGACAAGGATGTCTTTAGCATTGAACCAATCAATGGTGAATTTGCAAACAAAACCTCTTTCGGAAACCTCATTGACCAATCAGGAGAGAAGAATATGTTCATGAAAACTTCAAGGGCCGTCATCTCTCTCTGCAAGTGTTCAATGATAAAAACCTTAGTTATTGCTGGAGGACTGATTTCTATTCACGTTGGCTGTAAAAACAATCCGAGAATCCATGAATACCCACTGGGTTGACAGCCCCGACCAACTTGATCAATTGTGCATGGCCAGCACAGATGTTTGATGAGATAATCTTCACTACATCCAAACATGTGTATTTGCACAGAGACAATGTTCCAAACAATAACAGTAAATGCAGCTTTGATGCTGATTCAATAAAAGGTAGTGACCCTTTTATCAAAATGTTATTTACCTAGTGAGAGCAAATCCTTGCTGTTGTTTGGCCAATTTTACTCTAAAGTGTACTTGTCCACATGTGTTTGTGGACTGTGGTTGTATTCAAAATAGAAACAGTGGGGAAACAAAGTCTTCATATTTTCTTTAAATTAGTGTTCCAAATTGTAAAACACTCCAACACTGGAACACTTCCACTGCACAAGTGGCCCACACACAAAAATTAGGTCATTTAATTCACTCAATTATAGATGTTGACATTGCACGCACATTGTATGGCTCTTATGCCGGGATCACAATTCATTGATATGAAATGTTTTCTAATCCTTCCTCCTCCCCTCTGCATTGGAGATCAAAAGAAATGCTGAAATTGCTACCCATGGCACATTTGAAACGGTTTTCTGACAGTGTAATACCAGAGTAATTTACACAGCTACATTTGGCTTTTGCTATGTATTATAGCGATGACGATTTTTGTTGTTGTTGTTGCTGTTTGTTTATCTGTTGAATGTGCATGAACCATGATAAGAGAGTCCTCATTAAATTTTCTCATCTAAGACACATCCTTTTCAATGGAACCTTGTATTTGTCTTGGATGTCAGCAGCTAGAGTGTAAGAACTCTATGTTACAGCTTGATGACTGTGCCTATGAGATGGTTACACTTCCAGACGTGTTCCTATTCGCTCTATATGACTGTGCATGCTTTTGCTTGGCTAAAATGATTGATGTCTGAATAAGGTTGTGAAAAGGTATAAATGGTACGCATCAGCCCCTGTTAGAGAAAAAAAACTTGCATGCCAAACAGTATCCTTCCAGTGCTAATCTTGCATTTGCATTTGAAAGGCAATGAAAGAGTCATACACAGCCATAATCCTTAGCTTTCCTTCTGTTTTTCAAGACCAGGCACTTGCTGCACAGAAAGGGATGGAGAGTCTTAAAGAGTGGCTCAAACAGAAAAAGGGGGGTCTTTTCATGCTTATATCATAAGCTTTTAAAATCAATGAGGGTGGCATGCACATTAAACATTATAATCAAGCCATATTTGAATTTCAGTGCAGACAGATGAAAGGTGTAATAATGGGATTTGGACACTTTTAGGAGAACATAAAATCAGAGTTTATCAGGGACGGAAATCAAACTGATGATTTGTCAAAAAGGTCTTTGACATGTCCCTTCTGGTATTTTGCCAGATGTGTGTTGTAAAATGTGAAAGAAAATCAGCCTTAGTATTTCAAGCAAATTGGAAATATAAATTATTTTTAATAATGTAATTACTATTGTCCCATACAATTTTCTCGGTAGGTGCGGATACAACTGTGAGGTCATCAGCCTCATAAAGCAGTTTCATCGGTCATTAACCCATTGCAGATGTTATTAGTCAATTAAATGGACCTATTATCACTTGTAATCACCACAATTAGAATGAACCATATGGAGGAATTTCCACCAACCAGTGAGCAGGATGGTCAATCTGTTATAATTCATTTTTGAAATTTTGAGATTTTAAACATGTCTTCTTCCAAAACAGCAAATCTTGAAGATCTTGAGTGATAATGCATCCATATCCAAAGCGGTTATGTAAACTACTTCTCGCACCTAATCCTAGCCCTATGTTGATTCATCAAACCAAATGATTTGTTTGCCTTAGTGTAATAATCAAAACATATTCTGCAGTGACAACCTTGCTTCAAAATAGAGCTGCAAATAATGAGGGGATGCAACAGGCATTCGATCTTCACAAATTCCCGAATCTGACTACTCGTTCTAAGGATAAGATTGAGCGTAATAATGCTTTATTGATCCCCATTGGGACAATTCGTTTGTCACAGCAGTGCAACAATAATAATAAATAGGAATATAACTATGAATAAGAGACAGTTGAAAGGTTGAAGACAACAAGGATAAAAATAGATAACAGAATGACAACAAGAAGGATAAAAATAGATAACAGAATGACAACAAGAAGGATTAAAATAGATAACAGAATGAGGACATGACATGTGTGAATGAGTGAGGTGGTGGTAGCACAGATGCACCTCTGGCCGGTCAGGGTTGTGTGCTGACCAGACTGCTGTTATACAGGCTGATTGCCGTGGGCACAATGGGGCAGCTGAAGCGTTTGGTTCTGCACCGGGGTGGGACTAGCCGTTGGCTGAATGAGCTGTCCATCAGCCACAGCTCGTCGTGCAGGGGTTGGGAAGGATGTCAAGGATATCTCCCAGTTTGTCCTTCATCCTCCCCACTGCCACCAATTCAAGATAATCCAAGTTCAGTCCCAACACCGAGCAGGCTTTCTTCGTCGATAGGAATTGTGACCATGATTGCACTTCATACGAAAACTTTTGTACACAGAGGAGGGCCATAATAACTTAAAAATGAATGAGGTGATTACACCTAAATCTGCTAATGTTATGGAGTAATTTCATGTGCCCCCCCCCCCCCCCCCCCCCCCCCACCCCAAAAAAAATCTTTTTTTTTTTTTTTTTTTATTACTATATATTTATTATTTTATTA
>CAAKHD010004568.1:140363-171982 GCA_901007705.1 Fistularia tabacaria
CCAAAAAAAATTTAAAAAAAATTAGGGTATTAACCCAAATCTTCAAATTTTTGGAGGAATTTTATGTGGCCCCCCCCCCCCCCCCATCGGCTGATTGAACATGATAACCTTTTGTTTCTATATTATTTCCACAACTCATTAAAGTCTATTTGAATGAAAGAAAAATATTTTGTCAAAAAGCAATTACAGCAGGCTTAACAGTTAAGCTATGGGCCTCATTACACACACTCTGACGCTAAAGAAGAACAAACTTAATTGGCTGTCTCAACATTCCAATTTTACACAGCAATTTACTTTAAGTGTTTCTGATGTCAGACGATATAAAGGAGAAACATGCGGGATTGGCTGAAAAGAGAAGAATATGTTTAATTACCCTCCGGCAACATCACATGCAAAACACAGGCAGAGGCTGCAGAAAGAGAAGAATTTGTAATTCGGTATTTGAGAGTGAGATCTTGTCTGGGGATACACTGAAAGTGTGAAAGCAGTTGGGATCATAAGGTAGGTCACAGCGTGTTGCATTACATGGCTACTGGCAGCATACAGCGATACAACAACGAGTAACATCTCCCTCACTGCTAGCAGAAGATGTTAATCTTAAGCAACTCCGAGTGCATGGATGCAGCAATCTGTCACTGTGAAAATATTTAGTATTCCATCTGTGTTTAACTAGAAACCTTGTCCAGAGCGGCTGTGCCACTCCCTACACAACTTTTTATTTTATTTATTCATTTTTAATGTTTTCATCTAACAGCAAGTTGAATTTCCAATGCAGCCCTAAGGGGGCACTTGCCAGTGTTCTCCGGTAAAACCTATGCCAGAAGAATAATTAGAATGACGCAGATGACTTCAGTATTGGATCGGTGAAGGCCTGGGTTAACAGGCAAGTAATGGGGGCAAAATGTCGATGACAGAATACTTTATTCCAGATGAGGAACGTTGGGTAACTTATTTGAACAGAGGTAGGAACACACTGGTGGAGTACATCTTGTAAAGACGAAGCAATCTGAAGGAGATCAGTGGCAATTGAGGGTGTAGCCAGACAGCATAGGATGTTGTAGTGTAGGATGACACTGGTGAGAAGTCAAATGATGAGGACAAAGGCACACCAGAGGACTAATTGATGGAAGCTGAAAAAGGAAGACTGCTGTTTGGTTTTCTGCGAGGAGTTGAGAAAGGCTCTGGCTGGTCAGGAGGAACTTCCAGATGACTGGACAACTATCGCTAAAATGATCAGGAAGACAAGTGGGAGAGTACTTAGAAGGAAAGTAGATCAGTAGACCTGCTGGTAGTATGAGGAAGTGCAGGAGTGCATACTGAGAAAGAGGTTAGCTAAGAAGATGTGGGACACTGAGGGGACTGATGAGAGCAGACAGGAGAGGAGGCACATAAAGCGTTAGGCAAGGGAGGGTATGCTGAAGGACAAACAAATGGCTACAATGACATATACTTGCTTGGATAGTCAGGAGGGAGAGAATGTTTTATACAGGTTGGCAAAACAGAGAGATAGAGATGGGAGGGACATGCAGCAGGTTTGGGTGATTAAGGATGGAAGGGGAAATGTATTGACAAGTACCAGAGGAGTGGTAGGAAGATGGAAGAGTACTTTGAAGAGTTGATGAAGACCGAACAGGACAGAGATTCAAGAGTAGAAGAGGTGAATATTGTGGACTAAGAAGTGGCACAGATTTGTTGAGATAAAGCAAGGAGGGCATTGAAATGGATGAAGAGAGGAAAAGGCAGTTGGTCCAAATAATATACCTATGGAGGTAGGGCGGTGTCTGGGAGAGGTGGTAGTAGATTTTTTTGAATATATCATTCTACAGGATCTTAGAGAATGAAGCAATGCCTGAAGAATGAGTGTGCCGTTTTTTTCAAGAACAAGGGGGATGTGCAGAGCTATGGTAACTACAGAGGAACAAGGTTGATTACCCACATTGGGGTTATGGGAAAGAGTAGTGGATGCTTGACAGAGGAGAGGTTAGCATTTTGAGCAGCAGTTTCGTTTAATAAAAAATGTACTACAGATATAATAGTTATTTTGTAATAATATATTTAATTTAATGTTGATAATGCAGCCTCAGGGAAGCACAGGCCAGGTATGCTCTGGAAAGGAGAGGAATGAAGGTTAGTTGTTGCAAGATAGGATATGTGTGAATGAGAGGAGCCAAGGTGGAATGGTGAGCCTACAGGGTCTGGATCAAGAAGTTGGACGATTTCAGGTACTTAGGGTCAACAGTCCAGAGCAACAGAGAGTGAGGAAAAGAGGTTAAGAAATGGGTTCAAGCAGGTTGGAATGGGTGGAGAAAAGTTTCAGGGGTTCTATGTGATAGAAGAATATCATCTAGAATGAAAGGAAAGGTTTACAAGACAGCGGTGAGACCAGCGATGCTGTATGGTTTGGAGACTGTGGTACGGAAGAAAAGACAAGCGGCAGAGCTGGAGGTAGCAGAGATGAAGATGTTGAGGTTCTCTTTGGGAGTGATGAGGATCGATAGGATCAGGAATGAGTCAATCAGAGGGACAGCACATGTTAAGACGTTTTGGAGAGAAGGTCAGAGAAGCCCAACTGAGATGGTTCAGTCATGTACAGAGGAGGGATATATTGGTAGACGGATGCTAGAATTGGAGATGCCAGGCAGGAGGGCAAGAGGAAGACCGAAGAGAAGATTTATGGACGCAGTGAGAGAGGATATTAACTTAGTTGCCGTGAGAGAGGAGGATACAGAGAATAGGGCTAGGTGGAGAAGGTTGATTCGCTGTGGCGACCCCTGAAGGGAAAAGCCGCAAGGAAAAGAAGAAAAAGATTTATTTAATGTTGATAGACAAGTACAGAGAAGGTCAGAAGGAGCTCTTGTGCCCTTGTAGATCTTGGAAAAGCATATGACTGGGTGCCGAGAGAGAAACTGTAGTACTGTTTATGGACGTCTGGAGTGCCAAAGAAGTATGTTGGAGTGGTACAGGACATGTATGAGTGCTGTGAGGTGTGCCAGAGGAGTTCAAAATGGAGATGGGACTGCATCAGGGACTGGCTCTGAGCACCTCTTTGTTTGCTATGATAATGGATTGGCTGACAGATGAGGTTAGACAGGAATCTCCTTGAACTTTGATGTTTGCAGATGACATTGTGATCTGTAGTGAGAGCATGGAGCAGGTGGATGGAAATCTCAAGAGGTGGAGGTATACTTGGGACAGGGATGAATGATGGTTAGTTGCAGCAAGAGAGAGCACATGTGTGAATGGGAGGGACCCAAGTGGAACCAAGAGATAAATAAGGTGGGGGATTTGAAGTACCCAGGATTAACAGTCCAGAGCAACAGAGTCTGAAAAAGACGTGAAGAAACACATGCAAGCATGTTGGAGAAAGTGGGTCTGTTGAAAAGGCAGGAGGTAGAGCAGAAGGTAGCAGAGATGAAGATGATGATGTTCACTTTAAGAGTGATTTGGATTGATAGGATCAGGAATGAGTCCATCAGAGGGACAGAATATGTTAGATGTTTTGGAGATACGGTCAGACAGGAGGGACAGTGAATATCTTGGCAAAAGGATGCTGAGGTTGGATCTGCTAGCAAGGAGGCCAAGAGGAAGACCAAAGAGGAGATTTATGGATGGTGCAAAAGAGGACATGACATTAGTTGGTAAGAGAGAAGAGGATGCAGAGGAGAGGGTTGGATGGAGGCAGATGGTTTACGGTGGCTACCCCTGAAGGGAACAGCTGAAGGAGAAAGAAGCAGCAGCATCGGGATATTTTCAGCTATGGGAAAGTGAATTCATAAGCATACTCTGAACATTGTGGGACAGAAATCTACCATGTTTGTAGCATCTGTTATTTATATGTACAGTAATGAGTTTTAATATAAAAAGAAAGCCGTCAGGGATATAAAAAAAAAAGCGTTCCCTTTGTGTATGCCATGCCACAGATAGTTTCCTGCATTTAGAGAGCTTCCACTCTGGCATTAAAAGATATTGTAAATTACTGATGATCGTTCCCTCCTACTCTTCTTCTTCATCCATTCTCACTGAAAACAATTAAAATGCGACAGCCTCGTGTTACGTCTAATGTACACATATGAACACGGGGAAGATTATAGAGCCCTTGCTGTCCTTGTGATTGGTTGTTAAGAGACTAGAGGCCCAAGCCATGGACATGAAAGTGTAACCAAATAAATATGAAGAATTTATTGATCATTGCACAGCAGGGAAATCAACTGCCATATTTTACAATTTTTCAGACCCTAGAGGTTTCAAACACAAGCATTAAACATGACAAGGATATATGTGGCATCATTTTACTACAAATCATGCCGAACGAAATTACAAGGGGTGGCTACAAGGAATAAGTAAGTAAGCTGAATTTTGAACAGAATGGATTTTTATAATCACATTTAGTGTATGTTTATTAAAAATGGCCTCCCTTCCCCCAGATAGGTGCTTTAGTATTTGACTACATGACAACTTTCCTATACGGTGAGGGACAGAGTTTCCTGCTGTTTAGAATCAAAATTCTAAACAATTCTATTTGAATAAGACCTGCTTGTATTCTCAGAATAAAGAACAGTAGAAAGAAAACAGGCCAGTAGCAAATAATAGGGCAGACCTGGTTTGATTCAAGAACTCCTGCAGTGCATTAGTTTCCGGCAACCAACAAAGAAGCACTCCTCAGCAAGCAAGCTTACACCCTTTCTCTCACGCAAAGGAAGTGGCTGTGTGTTATGTGATGCTGTTGGTTGGTGGAGGGGGTGAGATAGGGTCACTGAAAAGCCCAAAACTTGGCAGGACTCCCTTGCGACCTGTAGGAATTCTCAGAATCCCTGCTTGTTACCGAAATAAGTTTGTTGTGTTTTGACCAAACCTCACTTTGGAACAAGAATTTAAAAAAAGGGGGGGAAACGACAGGAATCAAAATGCACAAAAAGAACAAGAAAGCAGTGTTTTTTGTTCTTAGCTGTCACCGAGCAACAGGGAGAATGACACGGGGGACTAAACACAGTAATAAAGGATATGTTCAAACTTTCCAATAAAAGAAAACGAAAAAAGGCACCATGCTGAGAGCCTGGCTGACATTGGAGACCCTGACAGCTACATCAAATGCAAAGTTGTTGGGTGAGTTCAGCCATTCACTAAACTTCACCTCTCCCACAAGTGGCCACAGTCATATTGGGAGATGGTGGTCTAATTAAAGCTGGAAATACAGAGCAGGAGGGGGTCACAAGCTTCCCATCATTTGTCGAGACATGGAAGAAAGATAGGGACAATCTTCAGGGACTCAACTTGAGACAGAGTATTCCATTTATAAGTGGACAGTTGTAAATGTTCACAGCTGGTACTGGACTGGACCGTAAGTTTATTGGTGTCTCAGCTGACCATTCTCTATCAGATCTAATTGCCCTGCTCCATATGCAAATGCATGTCTACTTAATTTCAGTTTGGTTTAATGATATGGCTATTTTTAATTGGCTGCTCATATCACAGGAGAGAGACTGGCTTTGAGGCAGGTTGACTTAACAAAAGACAGAACAGCGAACCATAGTCTGCGACTTTGTTCCAGTAGAAAACCAAAACCACTTTTTTGGCAGTGTTTTTATTGAAACAAAATGGTATATAGGACTTTCCTGGTCAATCTCTTGGCAAATTAATATTTATTCGGATGAAGTTTTTCAGCAATATCAGAGGTAAAATGACTTCCTGGATGTACAGGGAGGACATGTTGATAAGGTGGTCCGTATCAGAATATCATTCCCATTGCAACAAGAATGGACTTTATCATGATTATCTCGGATTATGGCCAAGGCAGCAGTGCATCCTAAACAAATTAAATTTGATCAAATCAATATGTTGGATTATTTAGGATTTATTATTTCATTTTTTTTTCTTTATCTCTTTCGCAGTAAATTGGAGTAAATATTCTGGGCTCTTTCTATATTTTGAATTGAAGAGGAAACCATCACATTTAATGTTGAAAAATACTACAAAAAACTATAACATGGGTTGAAATAGAAATACCGATACAATTCTACCCATGGACCAGACATGGACCTCTTTTGTAATCTACTTATACGTCTTTAAAAGAAAAAAAATTGGACATCTTATATATTTAATGATGTCAGGGGAGCATATTAATTGTACATAATGATGAAAATAATCATTGCCATTACCCATCCATCTTGTAAATGACTAAGTTGCATTAGCTATTCAATTCATTTCATAATTAAATTAAACAATGATTAGCCTGAAGAAAGATTTTGTTCTCGCTCTGTGTTTTGTTTGGATGCAAATTGTTATCACGATGTTGTAATAAATACTGCAATAAAATCCCCAGGAATACATTTACTCATCTTCCTTCATATCATTTCAGGATACAAGTATTTTACAACTGTAATTCTGCACTGATAGAGATGCCCACTATATTATGAGAGAGTGAACGGTTCAATGACATTGTATATCACCCTGTGATTGACTGGCAACCCGTCCCGGGTATTAGCCACCACAAAATGTCATTTGGGATTGGCTCCAGCAACCCGCCAACCCCTGTGTGCAAGACAATCAGAACAGTCAAATAAATGAGAACCAACAAGATTTACTATGATGACCAAGGATGTGAAGTGAGACAATAAAAATGCTTGGTCAACTGAAATTAATTTTCTTTAAGTTCTACAGCAAATCTTAACGTTCAGTATTATTTAAAGGATGAGATTAAACTGAAAATGCTTTAATGAGTCAGATACTTTATTGGCAGATGGCCTTTGAAAACGAAAAGTTGCAATGAAATCCTGCATGAAACATGTTGTAATTGCCGTGAGGTTAACCTGCCATGTAACCTATCAGTGAAACCAATGGAACGTGTATACATTGGAAAATGACAACAGCAAGTGTCTTCAGTCAAGGAACACTGTTGGAAATGGAACCTACCCAAACTGCATCTGCCCAAAACAAAGTTAGCATGACAATCAATGAAAACCAATGAACACAAAGTCACACCACTAAAGAGAAAGGATTAAAATGTCTTAGTTTATGCAAACCAAGAGGCAAGTGGAAACTAAATCATTACGCTTGGTCCCCATGAAAGGCAAACACCTCTTTTCATATGTGGTATACTGTATATGCCTTTGCACTGTAGGATTTTTTTTCAACAACAATATAAGCCATCATTTCGCCCAACTTTGTTTCTCTCCTCAGGTCATCTAAGGACATACTTAATAGGAAAATAATTTAATTGGTTCACTAGCCTGCAAATTAGGAGATGTACTATTTCCAAATGACACAACTGAATTTAAAGATGCTGCCACCCAGTAAAAGTGAATCAGAAAAAAAAAAGTTGTAGGATATAATGGTGATTATGGGATTACACATAGGCATTTGGCTTTAATTTTTTCTTTTTCTTTTCTGACTCCAGGAGAGGGAAAAAAACAATCAGTGGTTGTAATAATAATAACTCCTATACAGTATTGTATCTGTGACTCCTGATCCCTGATAGGCAGGATTGTGATTCATGCAAGATGAAGGAAGAACACGTGGGTTAATCATGGAGTGCAGCCTCCGGTTAAAATGCACAAAATTCACAGATACAGCCCAACTGCTGCCTCAAGGTAAATTGATTTCAACTGCAGACCGCTTCATTCACCCCTGTGGCTCTGACTGGAAATCCAAGGAGTCTGGGGTGAATTCAAATAATTTTTCAGGACAATTGCTGTTTTTCTTGTACTTCCAGTACTTGTTTGAATAGTTTCACTTTTCACCTTGCATTTTTTTTTTCCCCCTCAACCTCCTCTTCCTTAAACCTGAGGATTTGATTATTCCTCAATCAAGCGCTGGCCAGCCCTCTCCATGTTTAAATCCTCTTTTGGACAAAAGCTCATTATCATCCACACACATAATCTCTCAAATTGTTACCAAACGCCCCAGATGTTAAAGTGGGCAGAATAATTTGCTGAGGGAGCTTCATATGGACACATTATCTTTCAGCAAAAAATATGAAAATATAGATTATGCAATGTATCCCAGTGTTGAATGGTGATGGAGGGTTAGAACATCGAACGGATATGACACAAAAGGAAGAGAAATTTGGCAATCTATATTCAATATATTTTGCCATCTGTTTTAAGTTAAAAGGACACTCTTTGTTTAACTTAATAAATTGACCAAAAAAATCTTCAGGCAATTAAAAGTAAAGTAAAGGTAAATTAAAAACGTATAAATTTGCACTGGAAGTTGTGCATGACAGTTTGATCACTGTCATTCTAATCTAATCAGAAAAAAATACAGATATGTTAAAAGTACTGTAAGTTTTCTAGTGAAAAATGTTCAAAGCAAAAGCATAAAGTCAAAAAAAAACAAATTTATGAATGTGTTTCATTTCAAGCAACCACTAATCTGATCAGCATCCGATATTTCCTTAGTACTGCTGGTACCTTAGAAAAGATGTGCAAAAGTTGTTTTCACTTTAAAGTTTGATTGAGAAACGGCTCTGAAATAAATAGGATGGATTGATTTAATATCAAGAATTGTTATTTACAATTTGTCTGCTTGAGTTTCTTTAAAGACCAAATGCAAACTAAAAAAAACAACAAAACGGCAATAAAAAAAATACGGGATCTTGTGAATGAATTAGATTATTTCACCGTTTTCTGTTATCATCCATTCCATGGTATTCATCCATGGAAAAACCAGCCTGTTTATATTAGATATATTGTTTTTTTTTTTCTTGCCGCATTGTACAGGCTCCTGGCGTTGAAACCAATTATGCAAAACGCAAAAATAAATAAACAAGCCTCTATGTACACCTTAATGGTTTGATTTCGCCAAGGGCTTTCAGCTTGAGGCAAAATGGATGCAAAATCATAGAGAATGTCAAATGAGCATGTGCTTAAGGTTTTCCCACACACTGGTGTCTTTAACAGTCCACTTAGTGGTAGAAGTGTTCCACACAGTGGGATAAATAGAGCAGCTACCATGAGAACCCCTGGAACTGAAATCTAAAAGTTTACAGAGGAATGAACAACAACTAAAACAATAAATGTTCTAATCACAGTCCTGAAAAAATAGTGTTTTTGACCTTGAAGGAACCCATGGTGCCATCTGTGTTAGACCAAAACTAAATTTGACAACAAACATGGAGCACACAGTTAAATATACAAGTCTTGAACTGCATACACTTGATTGACAAATGTCTGCATACTTTACCCTTCCCACTTCGGCTACACCAGCCTTCCCATCCCATTTCGCAAATCTGGATTTCAGTCAGCCTCAAACCAAGGATCTCATCGGCTTTACACACCCGTGGGTGACAGTGTCTCATGCTTTAAAGCCCCGAAGCAGCAAATAAGTTTAAAAAAAAGCTGTAGTTTGACAAATCTTCACTCTGTATTTAGGAACACTGTCAGTGCATTAGATTTTAAAACACTTCACTGGTAGCTGAAGGCGTCTACATCTTTCCTGACATTTTTCTCAGTTGCTAAACATTATCACAGGTCAGTAAAGAGGCCATAGAAAGACTAGTGAGCTCATAAATCAGTTGATTGATCATCATCCATCTTGCAAGGACAGCTATTGCATGGTTTTCCACCACATGGCTGGCACACTTGTTGAGTGGCCTCTCTCTTGAGCAGCAGGCAGGAAAACCACTCCATGTGGCAAGCCATTTAATTTCTAATATCACATGTGTGATCAATCTCCCCCCGCTATGAACCAGCAGTGCAGTTGAGGCAATCATTCAACATTTGTGTCAGGTATGTGGTATTGACCGCGGAAAGATGAACCGCAGGTATACGCAGATTTGTGTGGCTGCATGTGTGTTTGTTTGTGTGATGGCAAGAGAGTAAAAAGGTGAGGGATTTTTATATTCCACCTTACTGAAGTTCAGCTAAGAGCAGATAAAACCACTGAGGTAGAGGTACCCTTTCAAATGTTCCCCTTTTGGAAAAGGGGTGCATTCAATTTCCATCTGGATTTATTTTGGACATTATACAGGAACCCCTTAATCTTTAGGAAATCCTTAGGAAGCTTTCACGCAGCTCCTTTTTCTCTAGAAAGTTACATGTTAAGGGCATAATTCCAGGCTCTGGTGAGCCTCAAAGGGTATCATGCAACTTGATTACGATGTATAAAATATATAACAATGACCTCAAGAGACTTTCAAGCAGTACATACATGTAGCGAACAATCGCAAAATTACATTAATGAAATTTAATGCATTCCATGATACATTTTGGGGACAAAGACAGTCAACTAGCCAGTGTCTCCACCGTGTCAAAGTTTCTGCTGACAGATTCCTTCCATATTTAACATCCTTTAATATCTATTACAAAGTCAAGTGGCTTGCCCTAATTGAATTCTTGCTGTATGCTAACATCCCCTGTTAGGAATCACTGTCTTGTCCAATTAACAGGGTTCTTATTATTGGTGAGATTGTGAATAGCCCCATTAATGCAGGGGGAAGATTCTTTCCTTTAACTGACATATTAATGTGGACAGCCTTCCAGACTTGTGCATTACGATGGGTGTGGAGACTGTAAATTTAATTGACTGCCGTGTTGTCCTTGATTCTTCCCCCAGCAAGAATGAAGAAAAAAAAAAAAAAAAAAAAGAAGACGGCAGCAGCAGCGAAGGGAGGGAAAAATTTATGTTGTGGACCTACTGTGGCAGCAGTAGATAAATACACATGGAGAGACATATGACGAGAGGCTGCTCTCTAATAGGAACCAAGGTCTTCTTGTTGTGGATTTATTTATTTATTAAAGCAACTCCGAGCAGGAGTATTCCACTTCCCCTTCCATAGGCATGAGAAAGACAGTGATGCATTCACAGTGAGTGTTATGGGTAATATATTGCTGGGATTACTGGAGAACTGTAGAAAGGTAAGCACCATTTGTCTGGGGACTCATCAATGCCTGCTGAAGAAACAGGGACTAATGACTTTACAGCAGAGCAGAGCAGAGTGGCCAAATTTGTCTCAATCAGTGTCACAAATATGACTCTGAATCCGCAACTGTTCTCGGCATTCACGGGGCTGTGGGTGGTGCGCGCTAACTGTTTTTTTAGAAGGTGACTTTTCACGAATGCAGAGTACAATCAACTCTGACGACAAAGAGACTGGTAACTGGTGCTGAAAACCAACGTCTGAAAAGCTGATTTGTGTGAAACTGATCTGTGATCATTCTGTTCCCCCTCCAGAGTGTGTAGGGGTAAATGTTAGGGAGCCTTGTTTTCCCTCATTTGTGATCGACCGCGCACAATAAACACTTGGCAGACTACTCAAAAACTGCTTTCCTGAAATAAATACCAAGATGATCCGTTATCTAAAAACAACATTCTGATCCTCTGATGTAACACAAGAGAAGTGAATGTAATCAAAGAGAAATGTCCCCTCATGACGAGTATTACTGTCGGGGGGGCAAGAAAGAATCTGTGCATAGTTATTGCTCAGTTGGAGCCAGGCCTTATGTGAACTCTTGAGTTGAAAGGTCACAGGAAATAAGAAGCAGCTATTTAGTGACCAGAAAGAGGATTGTTTTTCATTTAGTTGACAATCAATTGACCAAAGACCATTTTCGGGATATCTCATCTGGTATAAGTCAACATAGCCAGTGACATACTTTTTCATAGAACAAAATATTTAAAGAATGATGTTCATTTTTACATAAATGCACATAACACCACATGTTTTTCATGTGAATGCCAAATATTTTTTGGTATTTATTTGGAAGCTCAATTTTTATTGCGCAAAGACAATCTCTTCGCTCTCAGTAATTAATGTGGAGACAGGCTTCTCCTGTTACATTGTGCACAAACATGAGGCATGTTCGAACACAATGAGGCAGCAGTGGCATTGGGATTATATCGCTCAAGCTAAGTTATTTGATTTATTGAGAAATATTTCTTTTTAGATGTCGCTATTGGATTTCTCAAAGCCATTGCATAACATTCACTGTAAGAGTACATTTTCTCCCAGTCAAATTGGCCTTTTTTATTAGTATTATCATCAATATACAATTTATTTTCCAAATGATTAGTATGAATAGCATTTCCAGCTTGAATTAGTTGTTGGCAACTCTTGGCGCTTGGACTTTAAAACACATTCGAGACAAACTCAGTCATTTTAAATGACGCTTGTCCAGATTTGGACAAACAGAAAATGGCCGGTGACACTTTTATGAACAGCAAGACATCAATTGCTGATCTTCAGGGGGAAGCAAATCAGTCCTTAGTGGTTTAATTAAAGGGACATAGACGTGTCCCTCAACCTTTCTTTACGATCTACAAATCAACATTCTCTGTAATACCTTCAGGCTTGGGTCAAAGTAACCAACGGGGTCCGCCCTCTGGCCAACAATCAATATTGAAGCTGCATGTTTTAGCTCAGGATATGGGGCTCCACAGAAAATGTTGTCTTCATAAAACACTGATCTGCCACTTAAACAGATATATTTAGCAAGTATTCAGTTATCTGCAAAGTTCCTTTTTGTCCATTATGTTTAAGACACTTCCTGCTAATTTTGAGATCATTCCTTGTCACTCATTGAAATTGCGCATCTTTTGAAGAAAGAAAAAAAAAAAAGAGATGCAGATGAATTTGGTGGTGAAAGAGGTAGAAAATGAACTGCAAATTGGAGGCTCTAAATTGCCAGTTAATGTCAGTGTGAATGGTTGTAAACCTCACTCAAAATGTCTCCAAATTAGAGTGTCACTATTGAGCAAAACCACTTTAAATGGTTATCTGGGTATTATTGAGTCAACTTGTGGTCCCTAGTACAATGAGATACAGCAACAGCTGCCTGTTTAAGTGACAATGCATTGTACATGGAAGATTGCTTTCTCTTGTGTTCTATGCAACATAACGATGAAACAAAAAAGAAGGATATAAGACAATAGAAAGGAATACAAGTGGATTCTTTTTGGTTTGTTCAATAAGCCCTTGGAGATCAACTCCAAAATCAAGATAGATCAGGAGTCCTAGACACAACAATGTGTGTGGTAAGAATATCAGACCATGTTATCTTTCACTATCTGTGGTGATGTGCTCTTAGGTAAAAAAAATCACGCACCATTATTTGGCTGAACTAACCAAAGGACTCACTGCAGAGGATGAGTGAATTAGCATGCTGAGTATTTTTTCTTTTTTTAAATTTAGAATTTCAACCTCGAATGAGTAACCGATTTCGAGACATTTCCAGCAAAGAAAAAATAACCTCAAACATAACATCCCTACTATAATACTGACCAAAACATTTCGAATGAACAAAAAGAAACCTGTGCCATGTTATTTGAAAATACAAAAGCTTTCACGATGGGATTCTAATCTTACAACCCCTGCCGGTAATTTCCTTTCCATAAAACAGAAGCTGTGCAATTTTAGAATAGCTTTCATCATCATTTTTTTTTTCTAGAATGGAGCTTTAACTTGCAAACAGTATGTGTTCCAATAAAGCTGTATAATCTAGAAGAAAATGAACAAAGAATAGAGGTCTGGCTGAAATAGGGTGTTCATTTATCAGCGGACACTCTTCACATACTTGCCCCAGGCAATCGCTCGTGAAGTATCCTAAAGGATAGCCCACGGGGATTTCTGCTGGAAAGGCAGCGAGCTCTTTGATGAGCCCTGTGCCATTCCTGCACCTGTGTCTAATATGCATGCATAAAGACCAGATGAGAGGATCCTCTGGACAGTAAAAACAAACAAGGTAGTTTTGTGTATCGGGTACACACATTGAGTGTGTGTGTATATATTGACAGACCTTTTTTTTTTTTTTTTTATTTCAAAGACATTTTCAAAGTCCTTGAAGAGCAACAAAATGTTCATTGGACCACATCTGTGTTCTGAAGTAAATTCGAAATTCGAATCAACACTCGTTGATTTACTAATGCATAGTTAGATCTCAACCCTATGGGGCTGATTTAGAGCACTACAATTTTAAACATGGAATCGTTAACAACCCTCCCTGTGAAAACTGTAGTGCAACTAGACACTGATTTCATTGCATCTTTAGCACTAATGGCCCTGAGTGAAATCCCTTATATTGACAAATGGCATCGGGAGCTACTGAAGCAAGAAAGAAAAAAAATGGAGACCTCGATGATTAAACAGGTGTCATATCTGAAAGCAAATTCAACAAAAAAAGGGTTGATTATAATTTCAAGTTCCTCAAGTAAACTAAAGACATTATCAATTCTTGTCAGAAATTGCTGGAAGAAGTTGTATCTCTCCAGAAACCTCTATTCACTTTGGAGGACTCCCAAATTGAGGCAGAAGAGGGTTGATGCATTCTGCTACCCAGGCTTTTTGCCGAAAATGGATTCTTCGATTAATCGTAGCCAAAGCCTATCACGGCAACTTGAAGATGTTTTGCCCCCCATTAAATGGGCTTCTTCAGTTCTAAACGGACTTTGGGATGTTTCTGGTATACAACATCTGGACTGTGGTCCGCGTTGGTCATGGTTGGAGAGGGTGCATTATTGGTTGGCATTTGGGTTGAATGAGGGTGTTCAAGTGTGTGCTATCATATTAAAGTGTGTTTCATTGGGAAACAATGGTAACAATTCTGGTAGCTACGCCGCATTGGTATTTGAATGGAGGACAATGAGGTTGCACTGTGGACTGTCGGATTACTGATTTCCAAAATTACAAACTTGTTGATAAGAAACACACATAAGCATAAAGAGTCCAAATCAGCCTTGAACAGTGTACACCAACAACCCTTGCAGTTATATACCAGGGGCCCCAAGCCTCTTGAATGAGGGCTGAAACGACCTTGAGAAACTGAACACAGTCCAGTTGCCATGATAAGGTTCGACTACAATAGAACGTGACCTGGACGACTTCAAACCTTCACAGACCCTCTTGTGTTTAATCGCAAACGCTTTTAAATTATCAAATCTTTCTGTGTAAGATTTCTTTCTCGTGTATGAGTGAAGCATGTTACCCAAGAAATATTCTAAAATTGGAAAAAAAGATAAAAATACACAACAAAAACCTCCAACTCCAATAATTGTTAAAGAGAGATTGATAGGTAGGAATATAGAGAGCTAGAGAGAGCTAGAGATAGATAGAGATAGATAGATAACAAGATTGTAACTGTATGGAGTGAATCAGTGGAAGATAGTGTGGCTAAGTCAAGACTTACCCGAGCCTCTCTTCGAAACCACTTTGACACAATGGACCACAGCAGCATGAAGCAGGAGGAGAAAGGGAATGGGGACTTTCATTTTTTAACCAGTCCTAAAAGAAAGCAAAAGATTGGGTTATCTTATTGTACTGAGGCATGCTATGAATACACGAAACCCATCAAAGGCATCATATGAAGCAGAGGTACATTTTGGCAGGGGATGCACATTTAAAGCTGAAATATAAAGAGTGACACATCTGAGCCAAAAATGACAGAACTCTGATGAGACCTTATGTCCGCTCAAGAGAATCCAATCACCATTTGTGCGTATTCTTGTCTCCAGACTACGCACCTTCAGCTGATATATGCATATATACACACACACACACACACACACACACACACACACACACACACACCTTGTTTATCTTATTTGTACCCTAGACACCAGATCTGTTTTGCCAAGGAGTGATTATGTCATCGGGGCATGATTTTGATAATACAAACGTCAATACTCTATTAAGAAAAATGTGGCTTACAGCTCTGATAACTACCCACAACCCTAATCCATCTTCCTTCCTAATCAGCTTGGCATAATCAGGCACCCACTTCAATTTGGATTCCTCTCTACTGTGAAGAAAAGTTTAATAGATTCATTAAAATATTAAAAATACCATAAAATGAATGCTAGACAACTATAATTATATGAAAAGTTAAAAAGGAATTACATAGCATCTGATTATTTTACAATAGTTTTTGGTCAAAATCCTATAACCATAGAAAAACCCATTAGCCTGCCATTAATTAGACAGAGGTACCTCTATTACTCATGCGGCCAATTCACATTACTAATATTGCAGTAAAGCTCCTTCTTGTTGGGCTACCAATTCCAGTCCTTGCAACCCTTGCAATCTCTAGATGGCTATACAACACAGTCATGGAAGCTGCAAGGACACTGACATTGGCATTTTGGTCACGACAAAGATGCTTCACATCGATTCCACAAAGCAGCATCAGAAAGCATTTGAGGGGAAACCCTGAATGCCACAATAACCCTTGAGACACTCAAAGGAATCTGTAAGTGGCCAGCAGCCAAAGATGGAGACATTGCTGCGTTCTCCTCGTCAAAGGCCTTTTGTTGGTTCCTGCGGGCAATGCTACCTCAGAAAAGCTACACGACACCACACGAAAATCTTATCTCTTTAATTAGTTTTCCATGTTTGACGCGAGTCTGCAACATTAGAACAAAAGCTGGGGTCTTGTGCTTATGTTTGAACAGAGGAAACGATGGAATCACCCGTTTGTACTGTGTAGCCCATCAGCAAGTTGTGACATCCAAAACCCTTCAATGCCAAAAACCTAACACTTGAAAAGTTAAAACTGTGCTGTTGCATTGTTGTTGATATACAACACCAGAAATGATACACGATGCCTACATTTGTGCAAAGAGTGGGTGAGGGGATGAAATATATCAAAGAGCAAAATGTAAAATCATAATACAGTGCTCTGCTTTAGGCTTGCACTGAGGTTCTGAGAGGTTTCAGAAACATTGCTTTAAGGACATTCTTTTCTTCACCCAAGATTAGTTGGAAGATCATTTACATTTTTTCTTGAGTCAATTTCATGATCAATGAGTGACCGGTCTAGAGGGTACCTCCCTTATTGCCCAGTGACAGCTGGGGCTGGCTCCCACCCAATCCAGACTATAGAATAAGCAGTGAGGACAATGATTAACAATTTTCACTGAATATTTCCATCTATATTCTGGATATCTGCAAAAGATAGCCAAGCAAAGTCTTCATTAGTGGCAGTGGTTTGGAGGCGTCTAGTTGTTAGAGAAGAACTGTTCAGCCTAAAGTGAGAGGGTTGCTCTGTCTTCTGCAATAGCAAGGTTAGCATGATGAAGCTGCATTGAATATTATTCTCAACTGTTCCGTGGGTGGTTCACAGGTGCAACATCTTACCAGTTTGGATACTGAGGCGATTTTGATTTGGGAGAACAAACAGCTGCAGATCACAGGCTTTCCGTTTCTTAGTGAAGCTTACTATTACTCACCTTCCATTTACAGAAAGCTTCCTTGATTTTGTTTGGTTATTTAATCATTTACAATTCCTTGAACCCAGGGCCCATGCCACTGTTTCCTTCCCATTTCCAGCTGTGATGGGGAACCAATCAAATTGGGGACTATTTTGACATGGGCAACAATTAGTCTCTAAAAGCATTAATTGAGATAGGAATGTGTCATAAAACAGTACTTATCAAAACAGGGTGCGGCAAATATTCAATGACAATGAAAAAATATGTCTTCCCCAATTTACTTATGGACTGCCAGCGCTGGAAGACTTTTTATTTACTTTTCAGTTTGAAAAATCTAAATAATCCTAATCTACATTGTTTACATTTCTGCAGAGTTTACATTTCTACTATACTTTTCACATGCTGCCTTTTCTTGTAATAGTATTTATTGAATTCATTCGTGTCAGTAGTATGTTGCAAATACTTGTGTTATAGTAGCTGGACTTCACTGCGAACGGCGAAGAAAGAATTTCATTGCACAAGGTAAAGGGTTTCCTTCTTGTGCATATGACACTTCAGTCTTTTTGCAGAGGATTCTTGCATGAGATTTCATACTTTTGTAATCAGAGTATGTTGCATGTGTCTACTCTAATTTGCAATGGGTGTCATCAGGTAGATATTTTGCGTCCACCGTGGGTACTTTCCCTGCTTCTACTGGGTTACAATAACAGAAAGGCTGACAGATGGTTTTTAGAACTGAGTTTCAATTCCTCATCCCAAGACTGAATAAGCAGTTAGGACAAATGTTACTCTTAAACAATGAGTTAGAACGTCATAATATCGAAGTGGCTGCACTGGGGCAGTTGTCTGCTTTAAAGGGCATTTTTTGTTAATAATGAGCTGACAGCATTATAAACAGATCTTAACAGATATAGATATATTTGTAATGTGAAATACCTAATTTCACTTAAAGCCATTAGCGAGTAAGTCTGGTGGCAGATGAATTGCTGTGGCAGCCCCCGATGGGAGCAAATAATTTGCTGTGGTGACCCCTGAAGGGACCAGCAAAAAGGAAGAGAAAACACCACTTGTGGTAAAGTCTGTGACTTCTTGTCATATTTTCCACTGATGTCATCCATCTCTGTCCAACCAATACTTTCAATGTGCTTTGCCAATGTTGAGTTTTAAAGATGGAATAATATAAGTGCCAATTAAATGCCAAGCAAAATATATATTTTCCAGATTGAACTGTTAACTGCATATATTTTCTGCGCAAGTTTTTTTTTTTTGTTTATTACATACAGGGGGAAAATAATTTGAAGGGTAACTTGGCACCTGGCATTCGTCTGGCAAAGGACAGAAATCAAACTGCTTTCCTTTACCAGCTTTGGTAAAAGAAAATATGTGAAAATGCAGTTCAATGGGAAGTCCAGCACCTAAATCCTATTGAGTAAATGACTTCAGTCATGTTGGAAAATGAAGGGGACAGCTCCAAACTGTTCCCGCAAAGTTAGGAGCATGGAATTGTCCAAAATATCTTGCTGAAGCCATACTAAGCATCAATTCCATGCTTCCAACTTTGTGGGAACAGTTTGGAGCTGCCCCCTTCATGATCCAACATGACTGTGCACCAGTGCACAAAGCAAGGTCCATAAAGACATGGATGATAGGGTCTGGTGTGGATGAACTTGACTGGCCTGCACAGAGTCCTGACCTCAGCCCGATAGAACACCTTTGGGATGAATTAGAGCAGAGACTGAGAGCCAGGCCTTCTCCTCCAACATCAGTGTGTGACCTCACAAATGCACTTCTTGAAGAATGGTCAAAAATTCTCATAAACACACCCCTGAACCTTGTGGACAGCCTTCCCAGAAGAGTTGAAACTGTTAAGCTGCAAAGGGTGGACCGACTTCACATTGAACCCTATGGAATGGGAATATGATGTCACGTAAGTTCATATGCCAATCAAGGAAGGTGAGTGAATACTTTTGGCCATGTAGTGTTTATATACACAATATATGATATACACCAGGCCGCCATTCAGTACAATCCCAGTCTGATCTGCTGCCACTGAGCAGCTCCACTGGAGTACTCTGGATTACTGGCCTTGCTCAAGAGCATATCAGTGGTTATGATGAGGGAGACAAAAAGATTGCTTAGTATCTAACAAAAGACAACCATCACTAAAATGATGCAACTCATTTGCAATTCTAATGTTACATTGGTGGGATGGGGTTTCAGGGGCTCTTTGAGCTATTCTGATTAGGACGACTAATGAAAGTCAAGATGAAAACAAATCCCTTTTTCTAAATAAAATGCCATTTCAAAAATGAATATGCCAGTTGTAATTAATATGAAGACTAAGAGACTAAAGTCAACTAAATTTATTGGCCGACGATGCCTTTGGGAGAAATGGCAAGCTGATAAGAATTATTCCCAAGTAATCCATCAGGCACACAAATACTCAAAACACAACACACTTCAGTGGGAAAAAAAATAAAAATAAAAAAATCAGACAACAAAATTGCCAACAATTCTGAAGTTTCTTTTCTCTTCTTGATTTCTCCCTCAGCATTAGATGGATAGTTGTTATATAATAATAGAGACAAACATCTTGGACAAAAACAAACATTGAAAAAATAAATCATGCTAATTGCTCAGAAGACACAATCTGAATTTCCTGTAAGTACAGCCCCCATCATCTCATTGACTTTGATTTCCAATCTGTAATTGCTTTTTTCGTCATGGCATTGCATAGATTCTGGCATGTGTGGCACATTTAAATGCCAGAATGTGTATGGTGTATTATAAAAACAGGCAGGTTGCTGAGGTCTTCTTGTATTGTAATCCACTTTATGGCCTGTGGTTATTAGAAGGTGAAAAACGTATCAAAGCTGACTGTCATACAGTCTTTTCAATTGGGGATCAAAATCCCAATTGGACATAAAGGGAGAAGAACGATCCCCTTTCAAAGAATAATGTCCAAATATATTGAATGTGTGAATGCAAAATGAGAATCTATTAGAAATCCTTAAATGCAAGCTTATTGTTTCAAGCTGCTAATGTGAAGCATTCTTGAAAATGAAGCTCATTCAATGAGGTATCTCTCTCATGCTCCCTGATTGTTTTCTCCGGAAGCATCAACTTTTTGCCACCCCAATGATGTTTCTCCTCAGCAGATTTACCCAAAATCCAATTACATTTGTGGAGGGTTCGTCGGGAGAAATGAGCCACTCTCTCAACACTCAGGGGTCCGCGGTCAACCCTGAAGGCAGCATCTGACACTCAAGTACAAACAATTTTGGCAATCACAACAGCAGCTGCAATACAATGCTAATGTTAACCTGGAGATGAAGACATCAATGATTGCTCTTTCAAAGTGGCATGCTTTGCCACCGATGGCAATCATTTTGGAATGGCTTTTTTACCTCAGGAAAGTAAACAAATTTACAAATACCTGTTCTTATATAACTTTGGGAGAATAATCTGGTTCTGCTGGTGAAGGCTTTGTTGTGTTGATCCAGCTTGGCAATTTGGAGCACAAACATTGACTCAGCAAAGCGGCCCGTGGTGTCTGAATTGTGAAATTATTAACAACTTAAGGATGACTCCCACTGTCAGTCAGGAGAGTCTGAACGATGAAAAGGGATCAATAAAATCTGAATATAACTAGTATTTTATTGTCATTTGATGAGGCAATGGAGCTTTTTTTTCAATCCTCACATTACCTCTGATTTTGCACAAAATTCTCAGTAAAATAATGAGCCATAAATGGTTCACATGTCTTTGTAAAAATAACTCAGCCATAAATATAAGTTGCCTTGTGGACACACACTTTGTCTCTAAGATTGCCCCACTACCAACTCTCCCTCACGCCCCCCTCTGCTCCAGACTCCTACCTGCAGCCGGAAAATTGATATTCAGCCTGGTTGGGTTATTAACATTTCTATTTGTCAGGAACACTTTTACTGCCCTTGAACTCTTAGTTGATGCAAACACACACCAACACCAGTCTGTGCTCTGAATTGTTCCATTGTAGATCATCTAATAACCCAGCTACAGGATGCCTCCATGTTCTTCACATCACGGCAAAAAGAGAGAAAACATAGGGCCCAATCCTCAAATGCAACAAAAATCTCTAAACATTTATAGCATTGCCATGGTCTTCATGTTCTTTTAGACATTAGGTATAAAGACATAGCCAGTCTTTTGTCTCTCTAACAACAGTTGAAGGGAAAATATATTACAAAAGAATTCCAAATGTAATGAACAAATGAAAGAGAACGTGTGGAGAAGAACATTGTGTAAGGTCACAGAGGCCAAGGCACATAAAGCTTCCTCACTATGTGATTCTGTTATTCAATGCCTTTACGCCACCTAATTGACGTAGCTCAGCCACTTTCTATAAAAATAAAATGTCTGTTATACAAAAAAAGGAAAAAAACATAAAGCCATAGTCCTCCTAGCAGTAGTCAGTTTTCAATACATTTCCAGCTTTCATTTGGATTGACCGGTTCTTCACCCCACTACTCGCACTCCAGGAGTGCCCCATGTAAATTAAGTACTGAGGTTTCAGAACCAGCCTGTCAAGGAATAGTATGAGACCCCCACTGCCTGTGTAACACCCATTAGTCACATCACTGAAGGATTATTATCATATTGAGTAGGGACAGAAAGTTTTTTTTTTTCTTTTAAAAAGGGTTTTACAACTTTTGACCCAAGGCTAGGATAGTAGCTTAGAGCTACTGCCAGTCGAGAAAATACATATAATACATATAAAATGTGTTAAACCTATATATTCCACTGAGACAATATTGAGGATATTATCACTGTGTCATCAATATACAGCAACAGCCCTGTTGCCAATTTACCTTGACAGCATTGTAATTATTGTCCCCTACCATTTTGCCTAAGAATCACTTAATAATAACATCAGGCAGTACTGTTTGATTATATTTTGTACTGTCAGACAAAGTTGCGTCCAACTTAATGTACAATTTAAGGGGAGCCATATCATCAATATAGCCAATAAGGACTCTGACATGAAAAAAACAAATGCAGTTTTATTAAAAATATATTTAAAAAAATTGAAAATAAAGATGGGTTATGGCTTCCCATTAGATCTGGTGCTAGCAAGGTAAATAAAAAAAATGCAGTTAATGCAGCATATAATGCTGAACTTACGCATTGTGGTTATGGAATTGACAGCTGTTGGTAACTCACACAATCAAGTTTGAATTAATTCTGACGACACTCACAAAATATGTGCACACAGATTCTCTCTCTCTCACACGCACAACACAAACACAAATGCGCTCTTTGCAGTCATGTCCAATTCTAAGTCCCATTCCCTGAGCTGCCTGCTAACTAGATTCTTTATCCTGCCTGGCTGTCAGGGAAATAAGGATGACATTAAATGAACGGGGCTCTCTCTTTATTCCAGGACAGGGCTTAGAGGACCAAGGGAGAGCCAGCTAGAATGACTGAGAGGACGAGGTGAAAGGGGACAAGAGGATGAATGAACGGTAAAGAAAAAAAAAAGAGGAGGAAAGGAAGAAAGTAACCATGAGAGGTTGTATCATGAGATGGTGCCAAGCAGCAGAGCACTGACACACATCGGAGGAAGTAACTGACTAACACTGCACACTCTGATTCAAAATAAACAGATTTGACACAGCGATCAGCATCTCACATTTACAGAGTTGACAAGTTGACAGCCTTTATAACGGTCTCGTGAAACATCGTGATAAAGAACCAAACCAATTTGCCTCAAATCAATTTTTTGAGAGTTTAAAGATGTTGATTTTCACAACCATAGACTAGATTTATTTATTTATTTATTTTTCAACTGGAGTCCAGCTGTAAAACAAACAAAAGTAATTGGATTAATGGCAAAATAGCAACGGTGATTGAGAAGTGCCCAAATGAATACTGATGATTCTGCTCTACGGCAATACAATAGATCATTTAACATTAAAAGCAAGCTGTCAGTCTCTGAACAGACAATTCTTATAACCATTTTTAAAAGCAAATTATTTCCTGATTCATTTAACACGCAGCTCGGATGGGTGTGCACCGGGACGGACGTTACAAATCAGAATTAAGGGACCGGATCAATATTTACTTTTTAAATTCATTCTAATTTTTCTCTTCACCCAGCTGCTGCGATGTTACTCTTTCTTCTGTTATCGAGATCTCAAGCATGATCAGAATTTCAAAATTGAAAATGGGATTTACTCCGGACGAAGCGCCGCACCTCAATGACATGTAACAACTGCACGATCATCTGGAACCCGGCATTAGTTTTACAGCGGGTAGTAGAGACTCCTTCCCTTAGTCGTCCCCGCTGCTAGATACAAAGGAAATTCACCAATGCGAGGTTGAGGCATCCAACAGTGGCGGTGAGATATCATATTCGTAGGATGAAAGGCTTCGCTCTTTATCTCTCTCACACACAACCTCAAACACGGAATTTCACTGAATGCCTAAATTCAGGTCCTTGACACTGTGACTGAACTCGGGAGTGTGCAGCGAACATTACAGTATGCTAATGCCATTTACTGGAAAACAACGTCTGAGTTCTACAAGGAGCTTTGGCTTAAAGGGGAAGAAAATATTGCATACACTGAGAGAATAAGAGTGGAAGACAACAAACTTTGTGTGTTTTGGGGGGAGTTTCACGGATGCAGGTCGGATGCCAGCCTGTTGCAATAGAATACCTTCCCCTTTCCTTTCTTTATATTCATTTTTTTTTTTTTTAACAACATAGATTCACATCAACTTTAAATACGAGAAGGGTGAGGGCAACAAAAATGACCAACTATCCACATCCAAATAACTGCAACCGAATTCACTTGTCAAAAGTCTTGCCAAATGAATATAAGTGTGCGGCCATGTGCGTGAGGAATGACAGGATTCTCGGATTTGTAAACAAGTACCTGATAGCAACGTCAATCATTATGACAGCTTAACAGTTACCTTTATTTGTTTAAAGTTAAAGAGCCTAATCAAGAATGAGATTCAATAAAAAAAAAAACTGAAGAAATGCACAAGACAGCTGATAAACAAAGCCTTTTAACGTGCTGTGTCATAAAGTCTCTTTTCTGTGAGTTGAGATGACAACCTAACAAGGTTGAAACCTGATCTAAAGTTTTGCCCAACGTGTGCATGAGTGTGTCATCTTTCAAGCCATTCGTCTCGAGAGCTCAATTCTGCCAAGGAGAAATGAAAAAAAATGTCCTTCCGTGTCCAAACAAATCGTCTCAGGATGCACCAGCAGTCTGAGGAGCGAAGGTGAGGACGCATTCTGGTGATACAACTGGGAGCTTTACAAGCACGATGCAAATAATCTTTCGTGCAATATCGGACAACCTGCATCACAGCACTAGGCAGCTGAGATCCAATATTGGAGGACAAGGAGTGTTCCGTCCCCAGGCCCTTCGAGTAAAGTGGCCCATAAATCAAGAACCCTGTTGAGAACCAGTTCCTACGAGTCCGGTCCAGCAGGGGGGGGGGAGCAGAGCTGTGCTTGGCTGTGGGGAAAAAAAAAAAAACCCGCCACTAACCCCTGATACTCTAACAGAAATTGAATGCATTTGCTATTGGTCTGTTTGTCGGATGACAAACTGATTGATCTGCGATATATTCACAGAGCAGTGAAAGCCCATGACAGGGCCTGTTATGTTCAGATTTCTGATCATCCTCTCATCTCCATTACATCACTGAAACTGACCTTTCTGTAACTTGGAGAATGACAGGAGCCAGTGCTCACAAAGGGGGTGCCCTCCCTTTTTTTTTTCCCTGTAAAGACACAATCACAAGCCACTCATTTTCTCCTCTGTCGTTTTGTTTGTATCTGAGTAAATTATGCAAATCCTCAGACAAGTTAATGTAATAAAGTGGATCAAAAAAACATGTTCAGACACCCTGATTTAATTTACGTGAGTTATTCCTAAACGTGCATTCCTGATTCAAATAGCATTGGGACAACGATAATTCAAATATGGATATGTTATCACTTCACCTGAAAGGGTGCTTGAGTGAGTTAAATAGCCATATTGTGTTTTCTGATTCCTTCGCGAATTTTAAAGTTTAAAAACAGTTATGATGCAATATGTATCTACTTTCATTTCATTTCATTTTTTGAAAAAAAAAACATCCTCTAAATGGTAAATCAAATTATTTTCACTTTATGTCATCATTAAGAAGCATCACTTGTTGATTGACAATTTTAAAACTGCGTGCTACTATCTGACAATATGGCAAGTCATGAGAGAACATTATCATTCAAATGAAAATGCTGCTGGCAAAATCCAAGTACAACATACAAAGCATCAAGCCATTTCAAATATAAGCTGTTTGAGCTATTACATGCTGGACACAGATTACAATAAAAGTACAGATAACAGCCAACCCTGGCCCTTCTGGATAACAGTGTAGATCACCAGCGGAAATTAGAAAGCAGAAGACTAAAAATGAAAAGCTTCTTGGTTCCAACATATTCATCTACTGGTGTTTAATTACAAGCCATGCAAGGCCAAGTAGGGAAAAAGGAACTGAAATATATAGTTCTACACTCATCATATATTTGTAAATACAGACACACGCACCATGTGCTTCTGTACTTCAGAGTGTCAAGCCAATCTAAATGGGCTTGTGTATATCAAATTGAGACTCTGGTATAAATATGATAATGTGACCAAAGTAGTTGTGATAGTGTTTTGAAAACAGAGGGTTTTTGTCACCTCCGGTATGCCATAAGCCCAAGACGGCTTCAGCCTTAACAATGGTATCATCTTGGCCTCTGTTTTCTTTCCTGCCAAGTGGCATTTTGTGCAGTGTCGGACCTCTGCATCAACGTAGAGAATGCCACAACAAAGCCTTCATGAATGAGTAAGCACCTATCCCATGAAGAAAAGTGGATGGGAAATGACAGGAAAAATTGCTCATTTTGCTTCCCCTGGCATGCCATTTCCATTCTATATCCACATCTCTCTAAAAGCCATCTAAAACACATCAACTCCATCTTTCTGGGTTGAATGGGTCTCAAAGGATCACCTCAAGACATGGCACAAATGGCAATTGGACTGAAAAGGAAGGATGAAAACATTAATTCCGTCCTCTTGCTTATAGCATCGGGCTTTCTACACGGTACTCATGATTAAAAAGTGAGGAAAAGTGTTAAAATAAATGTTAGCTGCCCCTGGCAAAGTAAAATACTGTATATTGAGGTAATTGGTCCCACCTCAGATGCTCATTTCATCAGGAGTTCCTGTGTGAGTATTTCATTGCCTCTTTCTCCATTCCGCTTGTGTTACAAGTATCCAGCACAACAGTTAAGCTCTGGGGCGCGCTCGACGTGCCCGACTCCTAAATGCTTTTATTTTCAGCTGTTACAAATGTGAAAACAGAGTGATTTAATGTCGCGCCTCACTCTGGACAATTTAATGCTCGGGTCACCTCACCACAGGAGAAAAAACCCACGCATACACAGAATAGCATGCATTTTATAACTTCAAAATCAAGCACATCCATTCACTGTTATATAAAGTGTTGCTCTGTCATGACAGAGAAGACACTGGGATTTTTTTTCAGGAAAGGGATATCTCTCACCCTGCCGCTTTATAACTTATAATTTATCGATCAAACTAATAGTGTCCTAAAATTATCAGTAAATTGTGAGGCTGTGTGAAAACTGTGCAAAGAAGAGATTATTTGCAAAAATGGCATCTACTATTGACTGCTTCTCACTTGAATGGGGGAAAGCAAACAGGGGGTGTTTCCACATTTAGCCGGATTGAATGCTTGAAGAAGTGGAAGATGATGTGAAACAATCATTTTGTTATACAAAATTTGAAAATGTAAATTTACATTTTTATTTTTTTTTTGTGGTTGCTCGACTTCTCTGCCGAGATAAAGTGCAGGTTCTGTGTGAGGGTTTCAGTGCCATCATAGTGTTGCTTCTTACCATTTGATACATTAATCAAATCTTACAAATCTTATTAGTGACAAGAAAGATTTACATCTTCATATTTACTGTCATATAATTATTTGAAAAAAAAGTTAATTTCTCTTTCGAATTTTACACCAATCCATGTTTGATCTATTATACTGTGGGTTATGCTGTGTTGACTTCACAAAAATAGGTCACCTTAGGAAGGACATGCAATCGGTATAAAGCAGGGGACTCTTGCAGCAGTTTATGCAAAACAGGCCCTTGGCTGCAGGGCAAAGATATCCCCACTGATAAATGCAGATCAATGAAAGTAAGAGATAGATTCAATTTCAGCATGAAAATGGCACTTTCTCAACCTTTTTGTACAAAAATAATGGTAATGGTTTGATTAAAAAGGCCAATTCTCGATCAGCACGAATCATCGGCCCTGCTTTTTGAACCTTGGAAGTTCCTCTCTTATTTTTGAATATTCAAATTGAAGTGCTACATAATGCTGATGATTAACATCATTATTATTATCAACAGGTATAAAGTAAAAATGATTAATCACAATGACAAAGAAATCCTATCTGATATCCAGCGAGCGTCAGGACATTTGGCCAACAAAAGTTCAATCTATTAAAATAAATAACATTGAGAGGTCCGCTTAAAAATACATAAATAAAAACTTCAAAACATTGCTCTGAATTACAAAATGCATGAGTTCCCATTTTTGTATTCATCCTTAGTAGTCAGTCAGTAGAAAGTCCACTGTACGTGGAAGGCCACATACACAGACATATTGTAATCTATCTGATCTACCATATTGTCAATTCATAGCATGATGGTCCAAACAAAAATAAATGGCTTTGAGTCAGATCGATGGCCAATGATTGCAATGGAAAATGAAACAAGGCACGAGGAAAGAGGAATCTCATCTTCACAGGAATTGGATTTTCAAAAGATTTAACTGAAAGCGTGTCTGTCATGCATGTAGTCCATAGCTTCTAACGTTCAGATTTCACTGCAGTCAATAGGTCTACAGAGCACTGCCGAGCAGAAGGGGAGGCAGAATCACAGCACTCACGGTCACACAAACAAACAAGCCGGGACACATTGTAGTATTTTCATTTTCCCCAGAGTCTTATTAATGTAATTTAATGGTCCTGATTGAAATGTCAACTCTCAACATCCTCCCCTGGATTCCTCCTTGCAAATCCTCATCAATTGGTCCAATCACTCCTCACACAGAACCTATATTGCACGGCAAGACAAACCTTATTTCCCCACCACATTAATGAACTCTTTCATTTGAAAGCCTTTGACCGTCCAGCCCTTGATTGCAATGCCAAGGCCAACAGCCATTGGTGACAGGTCCTTGAAAATTAAAAGTATCAATCAAGGAGGGAGGGTGGGAACAGGGAACGGGACACTTATGATGTCTTCTGATCCCCCTGTCTACAAAAGAATGAGCATTATAGAACGGAGTCAAGGTCAATTCATTGCAAAAAAGACTGGCTTAGAATAAAGGAAAAATAAATGACTGATATGTATTTCTGTAGATTTCTGACATCCATGAAAAGTGAATATAACAAGTCACTAGATCCAACTAAAAAGCTGCTAAAACGTATATAAAATATATACATATATATATATATTCATATTCATTTTTATTTTGAATGTATTTCAAATATTTTAATGCAGCTAAAAGATTGGGTTGAATAATGTGCAGTTAACTCCAAATGAGGCAATAATGTTCCTTTTTTTTGCAACATTATGATTTGAGGTGTAACAATTTGGAGGTTGATGATTCGCTGTCGGGAACCCTGAAGGGGACAGCTCAAAGGGAAAGAAGATGATGATTTGAGATGCAACAATTATTACTAACAGTTACAGTTAATACTTACTAGAGGTCAAGCACATCTGCATGGTTAGCTTTTCCATTTTGTTAAACAAACTATGGCTTATACTAAAATCGGAAGTTGCGGCCATGAATCATGTAATCTGGGGCTGTAGAAACATTTCCTGTCTGACCAGTTAATAGCTAAAATAATGGCTAGTTAATAGATAAAATAATTTATTTTCTTTATATCTTGAATGCAACAACATGCCTTGTAAGTGTGAAAACAAAATTCAATTGAATATCTTGCTTTTTTTTTTTATTTGCACTTTCAAGAAAATAATTCTGCCATTTTTTGCCAAAACGCAATTCTTTTATACTCATGTAACTATGTACAAAACATGTCATGAAGAATGCCATTTGAGTTTGATAATTAAAACAATTGCAGTACTCTCCACTTTAGACAATACAAATGACTAACAAGTAAATATAGAGAATACATCACATTATGGAAACTGTTGTTATAACCATGTCGACTTTCATGTACGAGACGGATTTAAAAATCATGCAGGAAGCCCATACTGTCTCACACCGACGTTATAAACACCCCGGACCAAATATTCAAAAGGCAACATTGAAGAACCGAGCACGTTTTCAAAACCTGTTTGATTCATCAGTGTCCAAAGGAGGATGTCAGTGCCCCTGAATCAACTTGACCAGCATAAAAAAAGTGCCAATGCTGGATGACATAATCTCTGTCTAAATCAATTTCTGCATGAGAGCACTCGACTCAGCTCAATACGTAGCTGTCGGGCTTCCGTTAAGTGGCCATTGCCAATTACCTATTAATTCATGTGCTGCTGGATGCTCCTGTGGAAGAGCCGAGGCCCCCAAAAACCTCTGACGTTAGGGGATGAACCATACCGTTATTAAAATAACATCCAGAGTGAATAGCAAGGTGGGGAGACTCGGAGCAGAGTCTGATGCGGGTCAAATCTAAAGCTGTGGAAAGCAAGAGACAACAAATGCTCAGAAAATGAGAGATTAACACGAATGCGATATTGGATTTACTCAAGGATTACAACCTATTCCACCTCGCTCTGCAAGAAGCCCAACCCTCCCACTTACGTACTCTCCAAGATTTGCATTCACACTCATCACTGCAGTTTGCACTGCTACTCTGAATAGTATGTGGACAATACAATGCATTTGTGTACTGACACTGTCCAATTGAATGGCATTATAGTTTTGCACGGCGAGTGGAAGGCAAACAAGTCATTACATTCCACTGTGTGTGTGTGAGTGTGTTTGTGTGTGTGGGGGGGGGGCTGGCAATTACACATTTTGACTTCTGACATTACAGTATGTCACAGTGCTTTCGCGTCTCTGAAGCGCACAGTGACATTAGATTGGAAGCATCTCTGAAGCAAATCTTCACTTGGTCACATTCTGTCTTGCAAAGCGGCGGGGGCTCTTCTCGAATTCATCTCCAGAACTGGGAGAAAGGGGACTTTTTTCTTTTTTTGTTTTGTTTTTATCCCCTCGCAGCTTCCGAGCATCGCCTCCTTCCCAAATTGAAGAGGACGTCTGGTCCAGTGGTGAGCTCCAGCATCAATCCCAGCGGTCTCAAACCTAAACGAAAACGCTTTCAAACACTGAACCACTCTGCGAAAAGACTTTGAAATAACTCAGCCCAGCCTCGCCTTCCTCTGATCCACGGATACGTGGATTCTCTCTCTCTCTCTCTCTCTCTCTCTCTCTCTCACACACACACACACACACACACACACACTCACACACACAAGTGCACATCGACGCACCCGGCAACATGCAAATGCGCAGTATTACACAATAAGCGATTTGTATCAACGTTAGCGCTTTAGCCCGTTAGTAATCTTATTTTCTTTTTATGTGTTCATTTATTTATTTATTTTAGCTGGAACACGAGTCGCTTTGCGTGGATTTGAAGGAAACGGCTCCCACGGTCACATCTGCAGACGTGAGCTGCTCCAACACAGGAGCTTCTGTCCCAGATATAGGCAAAAAAAAAGACAATGAATTACATTTGCGCAACTGAGCTCCAAAAATACGCACCACATTTCGCATTTCGGAAGAACATTTTTTTTTCTTCTTTTTGGTTCGCAGATTGGTTGAGTAAAGCGACCCCATCACTGTGGAACGGCTTAAATTTTTTTTTTATAAGCGATCGCAACAGAACATTGGTGGTGTCAGCAACTTTAGGACGATAAAAAATAAATAATGTCATCGAACTTACCCACAGACAGTTTCCAGAGGGTAGCGCACACTCGGCCGTCAGTTCACAAAGCCCCGCAGTATCACTGCATGTCGGAATCTGCTCTTCTACGGATTGTAGTGATGTTAAATTTAGAAGGAAAAAAAAAAAGAAACAATAAAAACATTTTTTTAAAAAGGGACTCCCAACGAGTGAATTAGTCCAGCGCGCCTCAAAAAAATAAAAATAAAATAAATAATAGTACTACAGCTGCGTTGGTCCGGAGATTACATGCTGCCCAGTCCTGACTGGCGCAGATCGGATCGGAACGCACCTGCAGCCGTTTTCACTCAAACAGCCGGGAAGAGGCAAGTGATGGTGGTCATGACAATGATCGGGGGGGGGGGAGAGGTGTGGGAGGAGGAGGGGAAGGAGGAGGGGGGGGGGCCGACGGATTAAATGGGGGGGGGGGGAAGGGGGATTACCCCATAAAATCA